>WOGN01009311.1:0-10881 GCA_015342105.1 Leptinotarsa texana | reverse complement strand
GCAAATAATCTAGGTCAGCGCCGAAATCCGTAGAAATATCCATACCATTCTTTGACCATATAAAAAGGCGCTCCCCTAAGTCGACAGTCAGTCTGTACTTAGAAAGCGAGTTGTTAACAAATTGTGAATATAAATCAAACGTGTGTAAATAAATTAGTTAGTGAAATTTTGTAAAAATAAATTAGTTTAAGACAGTTAGTTCTTTAATTCGTTACAATAACATAACCTGAATCACATTTGGATCTCAGAAAGTAAATAAATACAAACCATGATGGAAATTTTGACTATAAAAAAAAAGCGTTACATTAACGTCAAAAAAATAATTTTGAATAAAAAAGTTTCCAATATGAATTTTAACTGGTTCTATTAATTGATAACTTTGACTTTCAAATATTTGTTATATTATTATTGTTGATAATATGTCTACCCTCGTACCTAAGATGGACTAAAATATATTTTTTGTCATAATGCACAGTATTTTTCATTCGTTTTCTTTCTCTTCGAATACAATACGTTTGTTACGCTAATGGTTACCTGAAAAACGAATGAAGTCCGAGATGACCCTTATAAATAATGAATGCGTAAAATTATTTTTTGTAATTATGGAAAAACATGTTTCCACTCAGGCTTCATACAGTGAAAAATATTCATTTGGAAGTGGTCATTGTATGAAATATTACAGGTGAAGTAGTATAATTTCCAAATTTTTTTTTGGGAATTCTGGCAAGTATAAACACTCTGTCAATTATAAAATTAATCTTCAGACAAATTCATTTTTCTTGGGTTTAGGACAAAGCTTTAGTGCCGCGTCAGAAACCAAATTTGAATAATTAGCATCGAGGGCGTCTTCAGGTAAAATTTTGCCCATTGTAGATTTCCTAAATTCGTATTATCGGATGGAATTCCAGGTGGGGATGATTCCTATAAATAGGGCATTCTATCACATTTGAGACACTCATACCATTGTGCTTTGAAAAGTTCATTGTGTTTTAATAGTATTTGTGTTGTCAGTATATGAAGTATAAAAATGTCTCATCCAGAAAATTCAACTGTTTATAGCCAAATAACAGGATCAGGTAAGACACCATCAATTCTACTATTGGAACAGATTTTCTTCTGGACAATCTATTTTCTGATCGAGAAAATATTAAAAATTGTAATAAAAAATTTGTATTCCATTCTTTTTTTTTATAGAAAAAATTGCAAAATAGGAATCAAGGTTACGATGAATAGCGCATTTTCGATAGTAAAAATTACATTGAGTTCATGCGGTAATTTACTGATTTTCAGATTCATTTGTTCCATTATTTCATCTGCTTTGATTTCCAGTTTCTCGATTTCTATATCGCAGAATTTAGGTCTTCACTTTTTTATTATTACCAACTTTTTATTCATTTTTACTTTAATTTTTTTTTCATAATGAGCACAATAATTTTGAATCATTTCAAATTACAATACTGTACAGCTGATGGATGTCTGAAAAGTAAATCTTGCTGGGATTCGAACCCAGGACGACCTAGATAAGTTGCTAGAATTCTACCAATGCGCTATTGACACTCATGAATAAGGAACGCGTACATTCTTTTTCGTAACTGATTGAATACATGTTTTTACTCAGGCTTCATGTTGTTGAATTGATACATATGGAAGTGCTAACAGGATGAAATATTATAAAGTCGTATGATTTCTAAAACTAGGATTTCTTATTTACAACTCGGTCACATCAGACGATCAGCATGGGTTCATAAGAAAATCCTGCACAACTAATCTAGCATGCCTGAGTAGATAAATCAATAAAAAAAACAACTATGGTTTGAAAAAAAAACTATTTTCAGCATATGAGTGTTTTGTGTTAAAAACCAGATATTTCAAAAGTTTTAAGATCAGAACAATACTTTTTACTGTATGTTTTATCCAAAAGTTTCCGGATCATTCAGAAAATGAAAAAAAGGTTTCGAACATTGCAAAAAATTTATGATTTTCGTGAAATGATAAAAGATAAATCCAAAAATGTTTTCATTTTTGATAGTTTACATGGAAAAACAGTACATTCATAGTTATTTTTAGATATAACTTGCTCGCATTCAATTCTTCCCAATAGGACATACAGTAGTGAAAATACTGAATAATGATTTTCTACCCCAAATTTAACCCCATGTCATCGTTCGTCTAAGATCGACTATAATTTTTTTTTATAATGTGCACAATAATTTCCTGCCTGTTTTTTTCTTTGAATTACAATACATATGTAAAGTTGATGGATGTCTGAAAAATAAATCTTACTGGGATTTGCACCAAGGACGACCGAGATAAGCAGCTAGAATTCTACCAATGAGCTATTGACACTCATGCATAAGAAAAGCGTAAAATTCTTTTTTGTAATTGAAGGAAAACATGTTTTTACCCAAGCTTCATGTTGTCGAATTAATACATTTGGAAGTGGTCACAGGATGCAATATTATAAAGTCGTATAATTTCTAAAAACTGGGATTTCTTATTTAAAACTTGGTCACATCAGACGAAGAGCATGGGTTTATAAAATAATCCTGCACAACCAATTTAGCATGCCTGAGTAGGTAATTCAATAAAAAAAACAACTATGGTTTGAAAAAAAACTATTTTCAGCATATGAGTGTTTTGAGTTGAAAATGAGATATTTCAAAAAGTTTAAGATCGGAACTATACTTTTTACTGAATTTTTCATCCAAAATTTCCTGATTATTCACAAAATAAAAAAAAGGTTTCGAAGATTGTAAAAAATTATTGATTTTCGTGAAAAGATAAAAGATAAATCAAGAATTTTTTTCATTTCTGATATTTTACATAGAAAAACAGTACATACAAAGTTATTTTTTGATATAACTTACTCGCATTCAATTCTTCCCAATAGGACATTCAGTAGTGAGAATTCTGAATAATGATTTTCTACCAAAAATTTTACCACATGTCATCGTTCATCTAAGATCGACTATAATTTTTTTGTAATGAGCACAATAATTTTCTGTCTTTTTTTTCAAATTACAATACATATGGACTGCTGATGGATGTCTGAAAAATGAATCTTACTAGAATTCGAACTTAGGACGACCGAGATAAGGAGCTAGAATTCTACCAATGAGCTATAGACACTCATGAATAAGAAATGCGTAAAATTATTTTTTGTAACTGATGGAAAACATGTCTTCACTCAGGCCTCATGTTGTCGAATTAATACATATGGAACTGCTCACAGGATGAAATATTATAAAGTCGTAAAATTTCTAAAAACTGGGATATCTTATTCACAACTCGATCGCATCAGACGATCAGCAAGGGTTTATAAAAAAATTCTGCACAACCAATATAGCATGCCTGAGTAGATAATTCAATAAAACAACTACGGTTTGAAAAAAAAATATTTTCAGCATAGATACATATGCTGAAAAACGAAATATTTCACAACGATTGAAATGAGAAGAATACTTCTTTACTGAATTTTTTATTCAAAAATTTCCGGATCATTCAGAAAACAAAAAAAAAGTATATTGTAAAAAATTAACATTTTCGTAAAATGATAAAAGATAAATGAAAAAAAAAATCATTTGGAATATTTTAGATTGAAAAACACTACACGGAAAGTAATTTTTTGATATAATTTACTCGCATTCAATTCTTCCCAATAGGACATACAGTAGTGAAAATACTGAATAATGATTTTCTACCCCAAATTTCACTCCATGTCATTGTTCAACAAAGATCGACTATACTTTTTTTATAATGAGCACAATAATTGTCCAACTTTTTTTCTTTTCAAATTACAATACCCATGTACAGCTGATGGATGTCTGAAAAATGAAACATGCTAGGATTCGAACCTAGGACGACCGAGATAAGGAGCTAGAATTCTACCAATGAGCTATTGACACTCATAAATGAGTAATGCGTAAATTAATTTTTGTAACTGATGGAAAACATGCTTTTACTCAGTCCTCATGTGGAATTGATACATATGGAAGTGCTCACAGGATGAAATATTATAAAGTAGTGAAATTCTCAGTATGTTTTTCTTTCCAGTATCCTGGAATACTCGAAAGTATTAACTCTCTGATTAATCAATCTTCAGACAAATTCATTATTCGAGAGGTGCAGGACAAAGCTTTAGTTTCAAGTCAATTATCAAATTTGAATAATCCCCTTCAAGGGTGTGTTCAGGTAAAATTTTTCCCGGCATAGTCTTCCTAGTTACGTCTTATGGGATGAAAACTCAGGAGGGGATGATTTCTATAAATTGTGCATTCTGTTACATTTGAGAGTACCCTGAAGAAGCATAAGCCTATAATAGGGCCCAACACAAAAACACTTACACAAAAAATTGTAACAACACATAACAAATTGTTAATAAACTATTTTGATTCATTTGATTGACATTTGAGAGACTCATACCATTGTGCTCAGGGAAGTATATTATGATTAAAAAGTATTCTTGTTTTCCGTGTACATACAAGGGAAGTATAAAAATGTCTTATCCAGAAAATCCATTTTTCGATATCCAAAAAACAGGAACAGGTAAGACATCATAAATTCTACTATCCATGTTTTCTCCTGAGAATACTCATCTCTGCTGATCGATTAAATTTTGAAAATTTCTATGAAACAGAAACAGGTGAGACATCATAAATTCTACCATTCATTCAAGTTTTTCTGAGAATTCTCACTTCTCTTGATCGAAAAAATTTTGAAAATTTCTATGAAAAATTTGTATTTGCTCTTTTCTATAGAAAACAGTAAAATACGAATAGTGCATAATTCAATGAAGAAAAACCCTTATTTTGAAAAAAACCGTTATCAACATATGTGTTTTTTCAGTGAAAAACGAAATATTACCCTAGATTTGAAAGCGAAATGAAAATTTTCACTGAATACTTTTGGATCACTCAGGAAAAAAAGGAGTTTTCACCAATTATTGTGAAAAATGAATAATATTTGTGAGAGTATGAGAGATAAAAATAAGAAAACAATTTTTCAATTATCTCTTGGGACGTTTCAGATGGAAAAAAGTTCATAAAAAATAATGTTTTGATATAACCTACTGTCACATTCAGTTCTTCCCAATAGTATAATTGCTTTCAGATAACATGAAAAGATATTTTTTTCGCAGTTCAATTACCCCATTACTCGATCATATTTCAGTTTGGGAATCCGGAGTAGATTTATTGAATTGCTTCATTATCAGTTTGATCAGATTCATACTCATCTATCAGTATTCAATATACTGTTGGTAAAAATGAAAAAGGCACAGAAACCTCAACCAATCACACGATTTTCTCTCGATAGGCAAGTGTTTATTTCGATTCGTAATTTTTTGCAAATATTCGAGTGTGATATTGGTTTTTTGTTCAGTAAAAAAATCAGCGTTTCTATTGTTCGAATTAGTTCAACTTTCTTCCATGATATTCCAACAGTTTTTTGCTCACGTTTTTTCATAATTATACTGGTTTAGGTTTTTTAACACTTTGGGAATACGAGGGGCGAGCAAAAATTACAATTTACAAAGTGAAACATGATGCAGCAAAACAACATTATACTGTGTCATCCCCAAAGTGTTCGCCACATGGGAAACTTGTTTGTTGAGGGTTTTTCGACAAAATGTTACTCTTGATAAAAGTTTATGCATCCCTCAAAACTAAACAAAATAGAGTGAAACACACGTAATATACGAGGAGCCTTCAAATATTTGTACTCTTATTTTAAAAAATCTCGAGAAATGTTATTTGAAAAAGTTGTTCAGCATTAAAAAATATATCGAGATTTGAAGTCATGGTTATCCAATTGGAGTTTTATTTTTTCACCCATTTTTTATGGGGACTACGACAAAAATTAGACAGAATCCTGTATACGATGATGCAGTTGAGAAGCCTTTAATATCAGGAATTATTCAACTGAAATTTGAAATTGTTTTGAAGAGTAAAATAATTTTCAAAATTTTTGGTGCAAAGTTATTTTTATTTTTCGTTAAAACCAAAATT
This sequence comes from Leptinotarsa texana, assembly GCA_015342105.1. Taxonomy (NCBI): domain Eukaryota; kingdom Metazoa; phylum Arthropoda; class Insecta; order Coleoptera; family Chrysomelidae; genus Leptinotarsa; species Leptinotarsa texana. The sequence goes on along the minus strand of WOGN01009311.1, from coordinate 4,876 downwards.
ATACAGTACTGTAACGAGAACTTGATATTCAATAATATCAAATCACGAAACATCAAAATAAAAAAGGTATTTTGGGAACAAACTCATTAATTTTCTGGAGATTTTCTTATTCAAAATAATTCTCCAAAAAAATATCCAGTAACTCAATGAGTTCAGTTCAAAATACCTATTTTGTTTGATATTTTGTAAATTGATATTATTGAATATCGTTTTAGCAAATTATTTTTCGTAGTCCCCATTTTAAAAAAAATGTTAAAAAAATAAAACTTTACTTAGATTGCCATGACTTCAAATCTAGATGTATTTGTTAATATTATTTCTGAATAACATTTCCCTAGATTTTTCAAAATAAGAATACTTCACTCCTGTCTCAAAATCAATTATTTGAAGGCTTCTCCTGTATTACGTGTGTTTTACTGTATTTAGTTGGTGCATGTTTAATTTTAGGGGATGAAAACATTTTATCAAGAATAAATTTTCATCGAAAAACCGTTAAATAAGTTTCCCATATGGTGCATACGTTGGGGATGACACTGTATATGATGAAGCTATGCAAGGGTTATACATTGACCATTCGAGTAAATTATCAGTGTTAGCAAATTCCAACGATTAGAGACATACAGGTTGGCTTACTTACATATATCGCCACGTTATATCGCCGAGTAGATGTGACGTAACACTGGTGACACTTTTAGTACCGGCCATAAGACTGTGTGTCATTTTAACATTTCTTGAGGATTATTTCCGAACAGTATTACATTGTATTTGTTTATTTTGATTACATTTTTATTTAACCAATTAGGTTTCTGAAACATTGAGTTTGTTATTGTGAAAGTCGTATTTTTTTGTGCTTTTGGGCATGTTTCTAATTGGAGTAACAAGTAGACGCCATGTAGGACTTTGTTATTTTCTTCCGTTTTGAGATTTGCTTCTTGCCATTGTGGCACTTTTTCTTTGTTTTTTGAACTTTTTTAAATTAAATAAAGGTAAAAATTTTGTAAGTGATAGCAATAACTGTCTAACCATTGAATAACCTTGTAATATTTAGTTAAAATGTCTGGTCCTACTTGTGCAGTATCAAGTTACAAAAGCAATCAGTTGACGTTGAAGAAAAGTGGTGTTACTGATGTTATATTTCACTCTTCTTCTATTGCTATTGCTTTTCCTATTGGGAGGTTTTATTAAACTCACAGATAATTGGTTAGAAAAAATCAAAAAGTGGAACAAGCTTTTTGAAAACCATTTAAATGGATTTAGAAAAGGGCCAGGAGTAGTGTAAACTCTTTCAAAAAAATTGCAAAAAGGGAAGACTTTTCTTTGAATATTAATTTTTGAATTCTGCAAACTGAAAACAATTATTATTAGAATAAAATATAATAACTTAAAGGCCGACGAAAATAAGTCACTTAAAAAAATTTAAACAATTCTGATAATAGAAAAAGAAATCGTAAATTAAATAAAGTAATACATCCGTCCTTTACATTTATTTTTCTACATATATGCAAAAAAAATTTAAATATATTCAGTGGATAAAGTAGTTAATTTTTGCTCTAATGTAGTATTACAATATATTTAATTGTAGATTTATCAATTTCATCATTTATGGAACAAAGTTTAAGTTGAATTATTCTATCCAAATTTCTTATTTTCTCAATAAAAATCATGTATTTTCTTTCAGATGAATAAAAAAATGTTTACTCCTATGAACAATTTATTACTTATATATATTTTTGATTATCCAGAATTTATTATCAGAGATGGAACAAAGAGTTATAAAAAATTTTTGTGGGACTTACAGTTTTCATGAAAATAATAAAAACTGGACAAAATAGGTCGCCCTACCATCCACAAAAAAAATTTACTTACTATTAGTCCATTTATATTAGCTATTTAATGGAAAAGGGGGTTGGTTGGGTAACATGATCAATTTTTTCGTAAAAAATTAATTGTGTTCTTGCCGACGTTTTGAATTTAATTGAATTCTTCTTCAGCACTCTGTAATAATGAATATACCTTCCAAAAAACTTATTTCAATTTCACAAGAAATAATGAGTTCTCTTTTTTTCGTTCTTCTTTTTCGTGTTGATGATAATACTATTTTCAAAATCATCAGATATATAAGATACGTATTTGAAAAATTAAAATAAAAAACACATTGCAAGCAACAAATTTTCGAGACAACACCAACACCACTCGAAAATTTGTTGTTTTCAATGTTTTTTTTATTTTTCAAATGCGAATCTAATATGTCTGATGATTTTTAAAAAAGTATTATTATCAACACGAAAAAACTACTTTTCGTTGAATAATTTAAATGAGAACTCAGTATTTCTTGTGAAATTGAAATGAGTTTTGTGGAAGGCATATTCATGAAAATTCATAGTTACAGAGCCCTGAAGAAGTATTCAATTAAATTCGAAACGTCGGCAAGAATACAATTGTTTTTTTTAAAAAATTGATCCTGTTACTCAACCAACACCCTTTTTCAGAAAAATTATTGGATCACTAAACTAGTTAACTAAGTATTTAATCCCATATAATATTTTAATAAGGGTTTTACATGAAATTTTTTTATTTTAATGTGCACTTTTTAATCGCAAAAGTAAGCAATCCTGTATGTCCATAATCCTTGAGGTAATTTAGCAAAATCAAATGTTGGGGGGCAGAAACTTTGTCATATCGAATGAAAATATGAATTTCAAAATTTTAGCTGGCTAATATTTTGCTAGTAGAAGTCTCTTAGTCCAGACAAACCATAGGTGACTTCATAGGTTATGAAGATTTGATGGAGGTTTCAAATCCTATAATGCTTTCGTATTAGTTAGTTGAACAGATTTTTTTTCAGGGTCTGCCGGCAGTTCTGATGAAGAACACATCCCGTTTACAAGTGGAGAATTTCTGCATTCCACGACCAATTCTTACCAAGTCATCAGTTCTCTTGGAAGTGGTACATTTGGACACGTGCTGAAATGTACCCAGGCTAGTACTTCACAGTTGGTCGCTGTTAAAGTATTGAGATATACTAGACGTCGGCCTGAACTGGTGAGTTGAACCATTCGAACTATTTTAGGAATCGAAAACATCCTTGATTAGAAAACAATATTAAAATTGGAAAAAATAAACAACTAGAATGTAGTGAAATTTGGAAACAGATGAAGTTTACACTAGGTAGCAGTTTCAGTGAATCGAACCCAAAAAGTACTACAATGAAAACGTAGTAGCTCAAAACTGAGCATTTAGTACTCAAGCTATCATTCACTGAATAGCATCATCAATGCAATCTGTAACAATTCAAAAATGATTCATCAAATAAAATAATTTTTGTCTCTAGTTCGAAATCGAACACAATATTCTACATCGAAAATCTGTAGACTTTTTTCTCGTGACTCGATTATACCAGCTTTGCATGGAGCCAGGCGGCGGTGTGGTGTTCAAAAGGCACCCGGTCCATTACATTATCTTAATTTTTGTAGAATTTTTCAATATATTGAAAATCACAATTTAGCTAATTTTATTCGTTGATAATTTAGCCTGCAGGTGAACGAATTTTTTGAATCAGTTAAATAGTTTTTGGTGTTCCCATAACAAACATAATATCCATTCAGATTGACTACTGTCGCCTTTTGAAAATACCCAAAAAGGTAATCATCTGCTGCCAGAGACGATAATAGTGATGATGATAATGAAAATAATATTTATTGGCAAGAAATATATAAATTTCGTAAATAAATAACGATGAAATGCAAATAAATGGTTAGTATCCACAAAGTCACGCCTGTGTATAAGAATACACAATTTATTCATTCATTTACTAATAATATACAGTGTGGTCCACTAAGTTTGCAACAAATGGGAAACTTTTTTATTATCGACAACAAAAATCAATACTATCAGAAAACAAACGTTTAGTGTGGTATATTGAATTATTGATTACTAGGTCCGTTTTTTTTTCGCGAGAATTTGAATGGTGAGAGTTACTTGAACATTTTGGAAACTGGGAAACTGAAATAGGAGAGTTTTGGGATGATAGGGTATTAGAAGTACGGCAAAGTTATGATTCCAACATGACGGATGTCCTGCCTATTCCACTAGAAATGTTTCTCAGTGGCTGAATAGGACATTCCGTAATAAATAGTTAGGACGAAATACCGATCCTCGATGGCCTCCTCGGTCTCCAGACCTTACACCTCCAGATTATTTCTTATGGGGATACTTAAAACAAAAAGTCTACATAGCTCCTTTAATAATGTTGATGAGCTTGAACTTCAATACGAGTTCATTGTCGAAATATTCCTGCTAAAGTGTTGCGATATACATCAAACGAATTTTATCAGCGGTCAATTAGGTGCATCGAAAGAGAAGGTGAACAAACAAAGACGCTTCGATACTTTTTATTGTTAGCACCTGTTAAGTTATTAAGTTATCTACTGTATTTTTCTGTACTATCGCTTATTGGTCTTTTTTTAAATGGCTATCCGTGATAAATTTCGACAGTTTATTCATACGATCATTATACTTAGTAAAGTATTTGCCTCGTTAGAAAGAGTATTTGTTTTATTCTAGAGTTCTGTTAAATATCGTTGCAACAAACATGAAGTTGATGGTCACCTGAAAAAATACAAATCCAAGTAAATTTTACAAATACACTTTAATTTGATAAAAATACTCCAAAATGATTTGATTGTGGTTACTTCAAATACATATTAAATCAAAATAGTTAAAAATCGAATAGCAGGCCGTGACTTCGTATCTGAATATTACTTTTGATTCTAAGCAACTTTTTTTCAAAATATTTCTATATTTTTTGAAATAAGGGTACTTTACTTTTGAACGAACTTTATATTTTTTTGCCTATTCTGTATGGTGTTTGTCATAA
>WOGN01009310.1:0-10882 GCA_015342105.1 Leptinotarsa texana | reverse complement strand
AGTTTTGATTTATAACGACTACGAATCCAGTGGTGTAGTCAAATTTGAAAACAAAAATTGCCTAATAAACTTTTGCCGTTTTTGACAAACAAAAAAACCATAGAGTGCCTTGGAAATGAAACTAAAATTGTGAAAGTTAGTGTCAAGATACAGTTTTTCATGCTTAATATTTCAATAAAAAAAAATTGAGATTGATTGAAAAATGCACATTCTACAGGGGTGGTTCCATTTTAAATGGGTCACACTGTATGAAAACGAATGAAGCTATTGTAAAGCGAAACACGTGTTGCAGTTTTGTGAACAGTGTGGTGGAAATCTCACAATAAAGTGTTACTTGAATACGTTATAGATTTTCATGAAGTATCGGCCCATTCCATCACATGATAATATTCAGTGCTTTTAGGTTGGGTTGAATTACAATACTTACTAACAAAATGTAAGATGTACGTTTCGTTTACCAAGTTGACGTACTCATAGAAGATTATCTTCTGCATATAAACAATTATAAAACTTACCATATTGTGGAATAAGTGATATTGGCTATGAGAACTGTATATTGCTAATTTGTATGGCTCTTGGTGGAATCAAATGTGCCAACTCACGTGAACACGTCCCATAAAAGTATCTATAGAAGAGAAACAAATCTCCAACTTTTCTTCGATGTTCCAGGCCATCAAGGTTGCACGTGATGTTCGCGTCTCCAATCAGGCGGATGACTCTTTCCTGGTATAGAATAGTGTTCCAAGCTTTTGACAAGCAGCCTTTGCAATTCCAGCGATATGATTGTGCCAAGATATATTGGAGTCCATTTAAATCCCCAACAAACTTAACGAAGCAGAAAGCGGAATTGTTTGACCTGACATTATTATATCCGGTTCGGAGACATTTATCTTTTTGGAGAATACCGATTATATCCGGTTCGGAGACATTTATCTTTTTGGACAAAACTGATGTTTGGGTTTTTGTGGCATTAAATTGAACCTGGTTACTTTCACCCCAATTTGAAATTACTTCTAGATCCTCATTAAGATATGCAACCTCCTGCTGCTGGTGAAGACGTGTCTCCGTAGCCGATGTCCTGGAATCCAAATGGAATGACGAGACAAGTGTGCTGTCGTCAGCAAAGCAACTGGATTTTTGTTTTTTTCAATTAGTCGTTGATATATAATAAAAAGATGGTTGGAGGTAATATGGATCAGCGTTGATAGTGAAAGCATTCGAGAGACATCCATCTACGGCCACTTGCTGGGAACGTTCTTTGAGGAAGCCGAAGAGCCATACATAAAAGTGATCCGACAAGTCATAGCATCGAAGTTTGTCCAGCAAAACCTCATGCCGCACACAGACAAAGGCCTTAGAAATATCAAGCGCAACAGCTCTTGAATCCCCATGTTTCTCAATGGAGGTATTACAAATATGGGTGACATAAGATAGCAGGTCGCCTGTTGATCTTTGTTTCCGAAAGCCACATTGATGATCGCTCAAGATTTTGAAGCCTTCCAAATATTTGAGGATATGGTTCACGACTTTCTCCATGACTTTTGATATAACTGATAGCAAATCGACTGGTCTGTAGGTATTTGGAAGATTTTTCTTGCCCCTTTTGGGAATAGGCTGAAGGCGAGCAATCTTCCAACAAAAGAAAAAACCCCTTTCTTGTAAGACAGGTTGAAATGTCTGCAAAATACTGGTACTACTATCAGAAAAATGGATCAATGAATTTGCATCAAATTTTGTCTAAAAAATTGAATTAAGTGACGTTAGTCCTGGATGCTCCAGTACATCAACAACAGATGAAAATGTTGAGAAAGTGGAGAAAATTGTTTTGAATAATAGCCGAATTACAATTAGAAAAGCTGCTGAGAATGTCGGCATATCATTTGGCTCATGCCAACAAGAAAGTCAACGGCGATCCATATTTGCTCAAGAGGGTTTTAACTGGTGACGAATCACGAGTGGTTGGTTATGACATCAAAACCACGGTAAACCACCTGCTCAGTTGTCATTGCTTGTTCGTAATTTGTTGGCCCAAAACAACACTGAGATCAAGCGGCAGCCACCGTATTCACCAGATTTGCCTCCCCGCGAAATTTTTGAGTTCCATGAAAGGAGGTCGTCTTGTGACGATTGAGGAGATGAAAACTGAATCACTTAGAAAGATCAAGGACATGCCAAAAGTATATTATATCAGAGACTGACTTCTTTGAAGGGTATCAAATAGAAATTTACCTTATTTCTTGAATATATAGCGTATAGAGAGGAAAATAATATCATTGAAATTGAAAAAAATTATATTTTAAGTAGTACTAATGAGTACACAAGATTTAGTGGTTAACTTGTAAATTACTTTTTTGACTTCAACAAGTGATTTTATATCACGCTATGTAACTACGTCGCGACGTTGTTGAAGATTTTATCTGAAAATCATTGAGTGAATGTCGTTGAAACTTGCTTGGTATAAAAATTAAGAAAACTAAATGTGGCTTTAACTTTACTCAACATTTATTCTTACATATTTCTTGTCAACTGTATATGAGAATTGTTAGATTTGAATAAAATAATGGGATCATGAAACTAGAATCTTCGAGTGAGTTGATTAAAATGAACTATAGAATGAAATTCGAAATCCAAATATGTGGAAAAGTAGGTTATTATAAGCTGAAATTATCTACCATTCATCAAGAAATATTGTGACACCATTAAATCACAACGGCTCATAAAAAAAAGGTTGTTCTTTCGCGCAGAATTATTTTTACCCCAAATCAGCTCCTTCCAAGGAGTAACCCTCAGAAGCCGTTATGCGATTCTGGAGTAGGAGAGGGACTCATTATGCAACCCCAAGCAAAGATTAACGATATAAATGAATTAGAAAAAGAAATATTTCAGTTATTTAAGTTTTTTATGAATTATTTTTCAACTTCTTCATCACCACAAACATTTGATCATTCTAACATAACAGGTTTAATGTGGATTGAGCCGTACTGCAAACTTAATTTTTTGGTTGAAAGGTTTTTGAACAATCTTGACTGATTCAGTTCGTTAATTCATCACTTCATAAACTTTTCTTTATTAAAAACATCTATTTCTGTTTCACCAAGTGATATATACAAAAATAGGCTGGTTGATTTTCTGAATCGTGATCCAGTAATAAGGCACGTGAGCAAACAAATCTTCAACATAAATCAATATCTGCAAGCATGCATATGTGAAGTTGAGATGTTATTGGAATAGTCGCTAAACCGGTAACATATTTCATTGTTCGGCAATTTTTCCCGTTTCTTTTTCGATTTCATTCGTCGGCATCGGTTTACTGACTGGTTGGAGTAGATGTTAATATGAGGTTTATGGCTATTAATGGAAGATTTAGGGTTGCAACTTTTTTATTTGAGTGAGTAAACCCTTTTTTATAAGTTTTTCATGCCGAGTGTTTTTATAACTTATTGTACTTGCATATACTTCACGTCCGATTTCAACTGGTTTATTTTTGCTTTCTTCAATCACTCTAATCACTTCGGTGTTTATGAATACACTTTGTAGAACAAGGCTTCGACACCGGGATTAGTAAGAGATGATCATTTGACTTTCTCTGCAGCTTTCACAGCAAGGCAACTAGTTGAAGCTAGAGTCTTTGAACAAGGCATTCGTTATCCAACATCAGATATACTTGATTCGACGACTCGACATAGTTCTCATCTGTAGTATTAGACTATACCATAAGTGCACTGTCCTTGAAGGACGAATCATCTATATTCAAGATAGCGAATTTGAATCAAGAATAACAAGTATATGAGCCAGGTTTCCAAAGGCGATCCTTTGCAAAGCTAAGCTTCAACATCGACTGCCGATTGAGATTTGAATTTGATGTTTCTTCGCAGTTGTTACTGCAAACGGGTAACGAAAGATAACCAAAGGAGATGCATGATACTATATACCATCAGAACTGATGAGTACTACGGCTGAAAGAACACGTCGTGATTGTGTTTGTTAAAGGTACTCTAATTATGAATATGAACACTATCCATGATACTAATTACACAATTTTCACAAACACTTTAATTTCTAGACGCGTTTCGTTGGCGACGCAGCTTCCTCGGTAGAGAAAGGATAGGACAGAGATAGTCACGCAACTGTTTTATCGTTGGTTGTTTCCACTTGTATATCTTTTTTCAATATATCATAAATTCGCATACATATATGACGTTTTCAGTGATATTCTCCACCGAAAAAAATATGAGCCGTCAAATGAATATAAGTTCTTGGCATAATCATGTCGCGGGAATTGCAAAGGCTGCTTCTCAAAAGCTTGAAACACTGTTCTGAACCAGAAAACTGTACACACTTCTTCATCTACAGCGATTATTAGAGCGATTAAAGGATTTTCCTGAAATGCTTATGTTTTGTCATTAATAAAAGTTCGAAATACCTACATTCGAATATATTTCCATTTCTACAAAAATATTGTTGCGCTTCCCATGTCAATTTTATTGTAATACAGCATAACATCAGTTAAATTGAGAGATATTTATTGCACAATAAAATCGCATTTCAATCCTACAAAAAATATCATATATATGAATTACACATCAGTGCGAATACAAATAATTGAATGATTTTGAGGCAAAACTTTCAGTTCAGGTACGTCAAAATCATTTTTTTTTTATTGAAAACGGGATTGTGAAAAACTATTGACACATTCTGATAGATAAAGTAATTCATGATCATTGTCGGCGCAACAAAGGAAAAAAGGAAAATATCGAGGAAATATTTTGAGATCTATTGTTGAAAATCTTCAAAACATTTCAATTTTATCTCATTGATATTTATAGTAAATCCTGTATTCTTTAGTGTCTGCCATTTATGAATTTATTTTTAATTTAGAATTATAATATATTGCATTACCTTCTAGATTTATCAGGCACCTGAGTCTACAAACCTATTTATTTTATTTCGTGGATATGTTCACGAAACGTTTCAACACTCTTTATATACATTTAAAAAATACATTCAATATCCTGTACCAGTTCTCAATTTGCCCAACGTCGTTTTATTTTATTTTTTCAGCCAGCAATAACATATTTTTCAAAATTCATAATTTAAAATTGTTTCAACTCTCTGTATAACTTTTTAGATTAACAAGCTAAAAAAATATTACAATTCCTTATATATTCATTATGTTCTACTAGCTATGATATTTTTTATATTTCTCATACGAACATGTAATATCCACGATTCTCACACAATATGCTTCTGCAAGATTTTTCAATTTTCACAATATTCATCCTTGAAGTTTTACAACTTTCTCAGCATAGTTGTTGTAAGTGTTTTTCTGTTTGTTCCGATTTTGATTGAAATTACATCTAACACCCAGTATTACTTCTTGTATATTCATCATTTTCTGTCAGATGTGACATGTGTTTGCCAATTTGTAAAAGTAAAACAATCTGTATAACATTCAACATTATCAGGGCATTCTCATTTTCACTTACTTTCCATTTTCTTTCCATCTTCATCCAAACTGTTTTCAACACCTTCTATCAAACCTCAAATTCATTCATTTTTTCGGCTTCAAATGATTTTTTTATATCCTATATAACATAAAAGATTTTTTAATTTTCTCAACACTTTGTGTTTACGATTTTCTGCCAGCTATAAAATGGTTTTCATCATTCATTATTTTATATTTTTTTAAATTTCCAAATACTCCAGCAGCCTCTAGTTTATGAACTTTTTACATTTTTCACATTTATCAAAGTTTCTTCATCAACCTTCATTAATCTTCAAATTGTGTATCATGAGTAACATTCCTCAAACTAATAATATTTATCACAACATTCAAAATCACAGTTTGAAATGTTATAATGTTCTATCAAAAAATCAAAAGCACAACACTTAATACAAAAATTACATAATACTAATTCACCATGTGAAATGGAACATTTGATGAGAATAATCCATTGAAATTGTTATCTCATATGTAACTGAATGTAGAGAAAACCAAATAACCATACATTTGACTTGGAATCATTTTAGACACTTTATAAATCGTCAAAAAGTTGAAAATGTCTAGTTCGAAAGAATTGTGGCACTTAACATTTTCTTCAATTGGAAGATATTTTTTCCTGAAATAATTTTGCCTTGAGTCTTTTAATTCTTTCTCCGGTCCAAGTCAAGAATAGTTTGAAGATAGTTATAAAAATTCCTCATATTTTCAGTTGACCCTACTGAAATTGTAATAAAGTTCCGAAACAAACTTCTGAAGAGAATAAGTCTCAATACAGTGTGAGATGGAGCCTTTGGAGGGGCGTCTTGCTTAACAGAAAACCATTACAAAAAAGTATTTCAATTATTAGACACCTCAGAAAATTACCGGTGCCACAACAAAACATTCTGGAATGAATCTGTCTGACATAGCATGTAAAACATTAACGTCACTCAAGAATTTCAAATGTAGGAAAAAACCCACTCTTATTATAAGAAAAATAAAACCGCTCAAGTTGGCCATTTTGGTAGCTTATCTTACCTGGAACATTTTTCGTTTTCATTTTGTCATCGTAAATGAAGAAAGATATTTTGTTATGGATTATATTTGTTTAATTCCGGAATACCAGATGAGATCAAAGGCAGATCGAAACAGAGTGTCAACAACTCAGTCAGTCGCTTCGAGACATAACTTTCGTCCTCGCAGTCGACGTACATACCACTGATGATGAGCGCCGCAGTAGTAGACGAAACGTTTGCTACTTTAACTTCCATTCGATCACGGCCTACCAGTCCGGATTTTGTTGTCTTTATTCATGATTTCAACACTGAAAGTCTATGTTCCTACAGAGATGAATATAACGATTTTGGGGTATCATTTGGTTCGAGAAGGAATCCAAATAATTGATCAATATTTTAAAAATGATTGAATTGTGTTATTTGATTCTCTATTTTCCTTGTAATCTCACATTATCAGGAAATTCTATCGCCTTCCTCCAGGCTGTACAATTATTTTGAAGACTTCTGAGGGTTATCAACAAATTAGGAGAAAGGGCGGAATATAATATATCTTTATTAATAAATTATTATTGAAACTAATCAATACAATTTATTATATGAACTTCACTATAAAGGGTTTTACAAAAACCGCGACACGTGTCGAGGTTTTTGTAGAACCCTTTATAGTGAAAATCAGACAATAAACTATATTAATTAGTTTTAATCTGTTTAAAACGACGAACGACAACCCTCAGAAGACGAAACGTGTGCGAGCTAAGGATTAACGAGGTCTTAAGTTTTACCATGTGGTTCCTAATCCATGGATTTTCATAAAGTATCGGCCAGTTCTATTGAATTAAATTATTATTGTCTCAATAATGAATATCAGACCTGAAAGTGAGTTGATATCTAAACTCTACGACCATTGTGGCGACAGAAATCAAATAATAAACGTATGTCCATAAATCTCTCGGATTCGAAATCGCTCGTTTCATCTGAAATATTGGCGATAGTGAACTGGTGATTTGAAAGTTGCGTATTTTACAAATTTTTACCGCGGGATTCAGTCATGCACCAGCTGACCTTCCGATAATAAATCACCGATGAGTTTTAACCCTTCGTCCTGGCATCCGAACACGTAATTAAACACCTCCATGAGCGTTCGTTGAAGGGAGAACAGGAGCTAAATAAAAAATCGAAATGAGTAGTAGTTATTGTTTTTGAGTATTGAATATTTGTTTTGAACTGTTCGTCGTTATGATGCAATGTGATCTTTCAATAAGTACTGTGAGAGAAAGTATAAGAGAAAAAGAGATACTATTGAGAGAAATACAACATGATGATTTCGATGATCTATTTGCTCAAGTTGGTTCAATTATTCAATTTATGAACTTTAAAGAATATTAATTACTACGGAATCACACGCTAAAAGGTAAGACCTCGTTAGTCCTTAGCTCGCACAAGTTTCTCAACTTCTGAGAGTGGTCGTTCGTATGGGGGTGACAGCTGATTAACGGAAAAATAACAGGTTAGATCTGAATACGAGAGAGCGTTTGATAAAACAACCTTCCCAACAATTACCCAGCAACTACAATCTAGGAATGCACCTCTGGTAGTAGGAAAATGGATACTCAAATTGCTCTCTAGTAGAGCAATAAGTATCAATGTAGAAGACATCACAGTGAGAGGACCGCTCATGAGGGGATGTCACTCCTTCTTTGGAACATAGTTTTGGATACCCTAATTAATCACCTCAACAATAATGGATTCTACATAATTGCATATGCAGATGACATAGTTATCATGCAGACATCAAATTTGTGAACATACTGTGCGATAGAGCGCAGGATGGGCTCAAATTAATAGAAACATGGTGTAAGGGACACTCACTGTCGATTAATCCCAAGAAGTCTGAGATGGTCCTTTTCACCAGGAGAAGAAGTTTATCGGGCTTGAAACCTCCTGAAATTTTCAAAAGCAAACTCAGTTTGCTTTTGAACTTTAACTTATCCGAAGTGGTGACATACCTTGGTACTATCCTCGACAGGAAGCTAACATGGAACTCCCACCTACAGAGTAGAATAAAGAGAGCATATGTGCTTATGAGCAATGTCGGTGGAAAGTGTGACACACATGTGGTCTTTCACCCCGTGTAGTCACCTGGATCTACACAGCAATAATAAGACCTATGTTAACGTACGGAGCCAATGCATGGGGACCGAAAGTTCTACAAGCAACGGCCATTCAAAAATTTTATCAAATTCAGCGATTGGCTTATTTAAACATCACAGAAGCCATGAGGACAACACCAACCGCGGCAATGGAATGAATTACTGATCTGACACCTCTTGATCTGTACGCAGGCAACTAGGGATGCAATTGAACCCAAGGTTTTTTGATAGTTGGTAATAGTTAATAGTTTAGTATTGTTATTGATAATTCAGGTGGCATTTGTTATTTCAGGTACCAAAAGCACTTCAACTGGACTTGTTTTTCAAAATGTGTCAGTTTACTTGAAAATGATGTAACAAACAGAAACCGGTGGTAACAAATAGAAAACAGTAAAAATCAGATAAAAATAATTTTTTTCATCCTATTTTTTCATTAGTTTTCAACTTTTGTAAATAATCTTACGTTAGTAAGTACTTTACTTTCATTTTTATAACAACAAATTGTTAACTTACTATTTCCAGTTCAGCTTTCAGTTGAATTATGATCCATTTTATGACTTTCTTCAAAAACTTGGTTGCTGGGGGCACATCTCAGCGATATTTGAGTAGTTTTCATGTTTGACCAATATATTCATTTCTACAGTTATAACATGGTATTAGGTAAACTAATTTTGATCATCGATTGAAGTTTTGTCTTTGCGTTTTGAAAACAATTTACTGATTGTAAGAATGGTTCCGAAAGCTATATTTACATTAAACTTTTTAAAATTCTACACAGCTTAGGTATTACATCATTGATGTAACGTAAAGAAGAGAACAATATGAGAACTTGAAGTAGATTAGTCTCATTTTTAGTACTATTGGACGGTATTGGATTTAGATCCAACTATTAACTATTGATATTGAGTTGAACGCCAAAGGTAGACGTGCTGAATAAGGATCCTAAGGATCGGAAGTTTGAAGAATGCGATTTTTCATTTGTTTGGCCAAATTTATTTTCGTCGATTCACAAAAGTGATAGTAGAGATGTGCTCTCAGCAACCATGTTTTTAAAGGTCATGAAATGGACAATATTTAACTAAAATTTTGACTACTGAAAAAATGATCCTAGAAGATTGTTCCTGGAAATGTCTTTTATATTAAAATCAGAGAATTGCCTCAATAGAAGGTCAAATCCCAGTGAGTTGATGAATTTAATTATATTTTAATTATAAACGTTTGTATCAGTCTCACTAAATATGTTCTTTATGGGCCAGCACATAATTTTAGTGGCGTGAAAAGAATGTTGCGAGACTGTTTTGGAGATAGATGGATTGCTACAAATGGCCCTGTTAAGTGGCCTCCTCGTTCACCATACATGACATCTCCAGATTTTTTTGGGATTTCTGAAAAATGAGGTGTACAAAATGAAACATTATATTGCAGTCAAGCTGCTGGAAAATAGTTCCATGAAACTCAAAAGATAAAGATAAGTACTATTCCGATCATTCCTAATTTGATTTCAATTCAAGAGCCACCGAAAGACAAATGTCTACTTATGATTAAATACTTGTAGTAATAAAGTAACATTGAAAAAGTACTGTTTCGAAAACCTGTTTTACGTCAGTGTGAAACGGAGTTGATTATTGAACCCGGCGCTCCTGATGTTCCGTGAGATGGGCAAAAACACTAATTACTTTCCGACTGGCAAATTGCAGGTGTTACAAATGTACGATATTACTAATTCCGGAGTATTCCGGGGTGTAAAAACTCTTCTGACACGCCAAGCCGGAACACCTCCGATTTAATTTATTATCGGAATTATGTTTTTTGTAGCCCTATAGTCGCACCGGAAAGCCGTTATGCTGGCTTTTCAGTTTCACGTTTTTGTACACGGTAGAAGGAAGAAGGGTTTTAGGTAGGTGTAATTTCTGTATTAATTTGGCTCGGGAACCGAATTAAATAATTATGCTGAGAAGGTGAAATTCCGCGGTTGAAAGTGAAATGGATATGGCACTTTTTATAAATGAAGCACATTTGAAAATGTCATTAATATAATAATATTAATATATATATATATATATATATATATGACTGGATTAACTATAAATCGGTTCAATTTGTGGAGTTGCAGTCAATAGTTGGGCTGTTACAAAAAAAACTCTTTGTTATGTGTCAAGCTTTCGGTATATTTCACACCATCGTCAGGACAACTACAATAATAAGATTATATATCTTGTGAAAAATATATAAAT
>WOGN01009307.1:0-10884 GCA_015342105.1 Leptinotarsa texana | reverse complement strand
GCCATTTAAAAAGACACAGTTGGGATCCGCCCAGAAAAAATCGAACACCCTGTGTGACCGCCAATATTTTTATTTTGTCGAGCTCGAGCAATAAGGTAATATTATAGAAAATTAGATTCCTATCTGCTTCCTATATAGAGATATGGAACACCGCGCCACTGTTGCAGGACCCTGTATATGTAGTTTCCATTGTAGGTAGCTTTTTCAGCATATTATTATATCGTCAATGCATTTGAGCCTTTACGTAAAGAAATATGCATCAAATATTTCATCAATAAAAGAATATACCACCGTCATTTGTCGCGTCTCGTGGAGGCATGTATTAAAATACTCAACAGATCATTTCAGGTTCATTCCATTTTACAAATCTAAGGTCCAGCAAAATCGTATGGATGCATTCGATGTTTTTACCATTACAATTAATCAATTTAAAAAATTTGTTTTCGGGATTTCTGTCAGTTACTTTCAATTAGTTTGGTTGAATTTATTTTAGCTTTTGTATAAAAATTGAGAATAAATCCTGATTCATAGCTTTATATCTACGCCTTGATAGAGGAGGTAAACCGATGTTTCAAGTTATTAGCGTTTTAGATTGTTTATATTCCACAGGTTATTTTTAACTTTTTTGTTATATGTATTTCCTCTCAAAATAAACGTGCTATCCGGTACAAAATTGATTATTTGATATTGGCTTTGAAAAGCTGTCTGAATTTCGTGTAAGAAAACAATATCCAACAATTAAACAATTTATATTCGATTGTTAAATTTTTACAAAAAAATCAGAAATATTTCTAATCTATTTAGTAGTATCGTGTCTTTTTTCTCCTATGAAATGGCCAAGTTAAGCGAATAAAATTAGGGTATACTAAACGCCTTGAGCTCAATTTGTTTCTTCGGTCACTGGAATCGAAATATTAATTCATTGATTTGTTAGTGATGTATCAATTCAATTCGAGTCTATTTTTTCAATGAACCTTTTTTTCTTTAGATTCCATCCTGTTCTTTCCTTTTCTGTTAGGGAATAATGTAAACGTGAGACGCTGAGAAAGATGATTAATACTTTTTTGTTAGTCTCCTGATGATGCAAACTTGATTGCCGAAATTTATCTCGAAGTGTTCGACAGTTCATTTGCTAACAATATCTTTATCGGTCCGTTCTCCACAGATTAAGTAAATACGTTCCTCAACGAACGGAAAGAAAGCGATTTTTAGAAAAATACTTCCATTTGTACTTTTTAACTCTGAAAATCTTTTTCTTTTTTTGGTGTTTATTCATTATTTCTAAACATCGAGCAAAATTCTATCATCGCTTTAATCGCTAGTGTTGTATTGATTAAATTTCCTAATTATGTATTATAAGAAAAGTTGCAAAAATACAACCGGCATTTTGTGTTGAGTGATTCATTTTTTTAGAGAATGTTATTTGTTCATTTTGAAGAATTTTCATGTTGAAAATCGCTACTTCCGCACAGGCACCGCTCTGAGTGCCCCTTAACGATTTTCCTGTAGTGCTCAAATTGTCCTTAAAAAAATAACGACTAGATATATCTATTCAACAAATAAACAAAAACTAATGATATAATATAAATATTTTTCTCGTCGCCTTGAGATAAATGAATTATATGAAATATTTTATCTTTCTTCAAGTACAGTGGGTATTTTACTAGGGATAGATGCTTACAAAATCTCATTCACGTCTCCATTTAAGGATTGGCCTCGTTTTTACTGACATTTTCAAATTTTTTATTAAACTGTTTGTTTATTTCAATTCCAGCTCGTGAAATAAACATGATATTAACATTGTAAAAAAATAAGTTATTATTGTTTTAATCGTAACAACAAATGATGTGTGATTCAGTCCTCCACAGTTCAATAATTCGGACAAAATTTAAACAAACAATTTATCTATTGGAATGTTATGACTCACCATTAGTATACGGCAATATGCAAACTGATTGTTACTTGTCTTTTCCTATATTATTCGTTTGTAAACAATGGAAGATCACTTTTCTTCGAGTGGAATGGGATGCAAACATCTAATTTTATCTTATTCGTCATAATTAAAATAGTTTCTGTGGATAACAGGAAGATCTTGGCAACACATATTTACTGTAACTTTCACTTCGTAAACAATTTCTGGATTATCTTTATCTTCGAATTGATAATGAACTTTTTGTCCGATGTCAAGTTCATTATTATTTGGAAAAAAAACTGGAAAGTAGTTTCGAGCTCTTAAATTCGGCATGTATATTGAAGAAATATTTGTTGATTTTTTTCATCCATGAGTAAATTTAATTAACATTAGAACGCGAATTCGTGAAGATAAAATAAGTGAGTCAATCTTGACCCTAAAATGTCAAACGCCCAATTTGTAGAATTCTTCAGGAACAAAATTTTAATTTCAGGTGCACACGATCATTTGACACTTCTGTACTTTATACAGGTGTAGAAAGAGCAAACTTCTAGTTTACCCCGATAAGTTACTGTGTACAGAGTGGGCCAAGTTGAACACTTTCAAAAAGAAATTCCTATTTTCAAACTAGATAAATCACATATCGATATCTATCATCTGAAAATGTGCATTTTCGAAAAGTTGCTGTAACTTTTTTCTGTCAAAAATTGCTTGTTTCTATTGAAATTTTTCCAAAGCACTTCTTCACGTAGAATTCAGTGGTGGAAAACACTTTTCTCAAATGAGATATCAATAGTTATCGATGGAAAACTATTTTTTCTATCTATTTTACCACTCATTTATAACTAACGTTACTGCAGTTTCGTCCTGTAAGGACATTTTCATACTTATACATTAAACTGTATACATTAAAATGTATTAGTTTGAAATGTCCTTATAGGACGAAACTGTATTAACGTTAGTTACAAAATAAAAGTAAAAAACCTAGAAAGATTCTCTCTTTTCTTCATTATGATTTCCTACCACGTAGTAACGGTTACAACCATCAATTTATTGAAAACATTTTTTTTAATGAGACACCATGTATATTCCTTCATATTCCTGCCACAGTCACCTTTGAAATACAGAGCGTAGTTTCTTTCATGTAGACTTTGAAACGTACACTATGATCAAGTAGGCTTTCGATGCGGCGATAAAACAGAAAGAAGTTGCCCAGTAGTAGCTATCAAATGTTGAGAAAGCTTTTCACAGCAGTAATTTAAACGCATAGTTTCAATAAAACTGATCGCAGTGTTGTGAGACGAGGCTTCGACTTGTTGAAAATATATTTTTCTGAGCTCCATTAGCGGCAATTGTTAAACAAAGGGTTCAATATTTTGCCTTAAAATGTGATGTGAGATAGCCACTGTAAACGAACGAGTCGATAATTTTATCCCTGAAAATACATTTTTCATAATTCTCATACATCATTGTGAATGTGTTTACCACTATTTGAAGAGCGTATTTACTGTCTAAATCAAAATTTGACAGCTACCAATTAATACTTGGATTCTGTTTTCTCGCCGCATCGTTCAAAGCCTAATTGATCAAAGTGTACCTTTCAAAGTCTACATGAAAAAACCTTAAAGCTCTGTATTTCAAAAATAACCTGTTTAACGGAATAAAAGGAACAGAAATCGTTGCTAAGAACAAGGCTGACAATACAACTTTTCAATTTAACTGGTTGTAACATATTTTATCACATCCATAAATATGTGTAAATAATCCCGACATATATTCCTCCTACAACAAGCTCAATCAATCAGAATGTGTACACTTTCATAATTTTCCAAATTACAAGACCGTGAAGGTATGAAATGTAAGTTATTTCTATTATATACTTTAATTTTTATATACTCCACGTAATCATAAGTGAGAGATCCCTACCTATGTACTTTTTCGATAATTACCTATGGTACATTCTCAAATTATAATTACCAGAGCATATTGTATTGGTAGCCGGTCGGTTCGACGTGGGTGCTTTGTTCACTCATTCGAATTGACTTCCGTGTTGGTCAGTGGTTCAAGCCCTAATCTGAACGGTCGATTTTCACTTGCTGTCGTCTAACCCGTGATAGGAACCATACGTTAAAAGGTAAGACCTCACTAATCCTTAGTTCGCACAAGTTTCAACTTCTGAGGGTTGTCGTTGGTGAGAGTGCGACAGCTGGTTAACGGAAAAATAGGTTTCAAACAGATTTTTTTTTATTCTGTATCAATAATACAATATCGGTTTCTAAGAAAACAAGGTTGATAATGGTGATATATTTGAATCCAATCGGTCATTCAACATTTTAATGTTTGAATTTTTAAGTATATTAATTTCCATTGCTTCCAAATAATTAGGCTTTAAACATTTATTTTCTATATGCAACATTTCAAAATCTCAGTTCAATATATAATTTTCTTCTAAAGTATGATTTGAATATGTTGAACTTGTTTTCCCATTTACATAGATCATATGTTGTTCTTGGGTGCGGTTTCTAAATGTTCTGTCAGTTTGACCAATATATACCTTGCAACAAGTTCCACAATTTATATACGCCTGATTTCTCGAATTCCGGTGGTTTGTCTTCATTATTTTTAACTGAGTTTCTTAACGTATATCAGTAGGAAAACCTTCGGAATTACTTTTGCTTAGATTTTTCGAAAAGTATTTTGTTTATTAATTCAGCTTTAAATCCGTTGTTTACTGCAATTTGCTTAATGCTTCTGGGTTTTTTATTTAAATTATCTATTAAAAGATGAACATCAATTAATCTATAAATCATGCTATTATGAGATGCTATTTTGTGTTAGTATGGATGGGTAAAATCATAGTAAATGGTAATAACCGTATGGCAAGGTTTGTGATAAATTGAAATATCATGTTTGTGGTTCATTCTACTAATTGTCAAGTCCAATAAATTGAGTTTCAGTTGTCTGTTTCTACTTCACTAGTGCATTTAATGTTTCCATGAATTGTGTTAATATCCTATGATAAGTGTCTAATTGTCTCTCACTACCTGTGAAAGAATGTGATAAATTTTTTGAAAATAAAGTTTGTTTAGATCAAATCGTAAGGTGTAGTTTATGACAAATTATTATACACTAAAGTAATATGCTTGTTAAAATTGACCAAATAATGTATTTAACTGATTTTGGGAGACATATTTCATTCAATTTATAAAGTTTGCTATATGATACTTTGCGTGATTTTCCACTTGTTGAATTAACCGTATATATTCAGCATTATTCGTATACTGATCAATTCTCTTATCACTTCGTGCACAAATTACGGCTTACGGTTTCGATCTAAAGATAAGCGAACTGTAATGCTGTTAGCCGGCATTACAGTTCGATGGGAATTTCAGCTTTTGCTTGTAATGATATGTATGCCTCTAACGATGCGGGTTTTTGACCCAATTACGCCATCAATGAGAAATTAATCCTAGTCAAGGACGATTTCTGTTCTTCAGAAGGACAATTTTATTAAAGAGTATGCGTGGGAATGTGAAGAATTTGAAAAAACTTGACATTTGTGCCACTTATCCCAAGGCAGAACTGTCAGGTAAAAAACTCTTCAGAAAAATTCAAATACAGATCAAGTTTGTGAAGCGGACAAGTTTTGATCCAAACCGCGAAAAAAGAACAGAATTTATTTTATTTCGACTATCATTTCACAGAGTCCGAGTTGAGCATATTAAAAACTTGATTGTTTTTTTGAAATCCGTATATTGGAATCAGATAAGTTACTTTTTCAACAATTACATCTCCCAATATGTTCGGATCTTATTCATTTAATACATTGCTGTTTGGTTATTCGGACCACTTTATGATATTTGCTTGATTTTATAGTTCATCGTCATATCTCAAATATATGTACGGTGAAGGTTTAAAAATTTATCTCTTGAGGAAACTTTGGATACATTCGATCATTCAACTGCTATTTCCTAAAAAGTCTGAGAAATTTTGTTTAGTACTTTTTCTATATTAACATTGTATTTCTTGGACTTTGTCAATAAGATGCAAATCTTCGGACAATAAAGTATATTTTTGATTTTATTCGATTTGGTTGTTGTTCATGCATTCTGATTTATCTAATACCAACACATTTTTAATTTCTTAATAAAAATTACATTTGTTCTGAAATATGGGGAAACTTCCACTTCTGGCAGGTTTTGCTTTCATACAGTGCCAAATCAGTTGTCAATTTTGAGGTAATCCAGTAACTTCCTGAACCAAGGCAAAATATATTGTTTAAATCCTCTTTTCATTATATATCAGATAATGTCTCAACACTTTTCATATGAATAAGTGGGTATATTAGTTGAAAAATTCACTTTTACTCGCCCATAAATCGTGAAGTATTAATTTGATTTCTCTTCCCGGGTCCTTGTTTTCATTTTTTTTTTTCGTAAGGTTACGAACTGACGGTTCAATAACTAGGTTTAACCTTTGGGAACATATTTTAAAGTAGGTTAATTATCAAGGCTCATTTGCTAATGAATATAATTTTAAAAACTAAAGAAACGAATTTACTCGTCCGTGATTGGCCACGAAAGTAGTGAGTTATGAATCTAGTCAACTGCGATTGATACTCACCCAACGAAGAAACTCAATGTTTGTTATGTGTGAAATTTTCAATATCTCTTATTTTTGAATTGAAGGGGTTATATTTTTTAGGAGTGACTAATTTTTGGGAAAGAAAGTTTTTGGCTTTCTACTACTTCCTTTCTTTCTTTGGAATAATATTCCCTCATCCTTCATTTTTGTATCAAGATGGAGTAGTAGAAAGCCAAAAACTTTCTTTCCCAAATCTTATTTTTGTGGTCAGATTTACCCTTCATTCCAACTGATACGTGTAGAATGTAAAAGGAATTTTGGTTAGTGGATTTCGTTGGAAAATCTGTTTCCATCAATATTTTCGAGTGTTGTATTTGAGTCGCCTCAGGTTTAATTTTTACGATATGTTGGACTCCGATGGTTTTCTTTTGCTGGGCGGGCTTGATATGGTGCTGAAAAGCATTGGGTATTAGAGCAATTTATTTTTTCATTTTTACACACTTTATATTAGCTTCACCTGTATGTATGCTTGTTTGTATGCATGTTTATTTGTAACTCTCAAGCTAGGGATCTATATTGACAGAATTATCGGCATTATTGCTTGATCTATTCGTGGGCAGATGGCTGTACGTAATCTACGTGATATTTCTTGATCTATTCGCAGACAGATGGCATTGTACGTAACCTCCTTGATAGCTTGTTCAAAATAATAAATATAGTTTCAAAAACTAAAAACCACGCTTTCATAGCATATGAAACTTGAAAGTAAAAAATAAATATACTTTTAAAAAACTAAAAAACACACTTTTAAAGAACATCGAACAAAAAAGTTAAAAAAAAATATAGTTTAAAAAACTAAAAAACACGCTTTTAAATAACATCGAACTAAAAAGTTAAAAATATTTTTTTAAATAAGATTAAAACAATAACGATCGAAAAATACTAGTATTATTGTGACAAAAGCGTGGGCACTTTGTGCCATATTTTCTGTATTTCTGGCGCCCAGGCTTTTTTCACAATATTACTAGTATTTTTCGATTGTTATTATTTTAAGCTTATTTTGAAAAAATATTTTTAACTTTCTAGTTCGATGTTCTTTAAAAGCGTGTTTTTTTAAACTATATTCATTATTATTGAAGTTGGTGAACTGTGAGTAAATTTTTATATATTCAACAGGTAAGTCAGAAACCGTTTTGCAGTAAAATGATCTATACTGTAACAAATTAAAGATTTTGCTGTCTTAAAAAAAGTTTATTTCCAATAATATTTCACTATACATAAACTGATTTATTTACAACACGTAGCAACCAACGCTTAATTTATTTCCACTATTTGAATTTCTTGTTTAGCCGCTCGATTCACTTTCTGAACTGCCCTCTTGGATCGGGAAGACGTGCTTATAGCGGTAACGGCCCTTTATAGAAATCTTTAGTCGGTTCGGTCCTAGAATTTTGGCGGCGATTCCCGACTGCATTCTTTCGCGGTGATGTCATGTGTTTGTTAGCATATCGCATTTGCCGGCATATCGGTCAGGGGAGGCTTCCGATTCTTTACAGTACCATAAAAACATATCAGTTGAGATCGGAATTCAAAATATTATCTTTGGAACAACGAAAGAACTTGAACAGTATGATATATCTGCACAAAATTATAAATACTAAAATTAACTCTACAGAAATTCTCAATACGATTCCATTCAACGTTCCTCCTCGTCGTACACATTCTATACTCTTTTTCATTATATTAAGAATAAGGAATCCAGCAAGGGGACCACTGGTTTTCATCCTCAAATTTTAACTCTTTGAATAAGACTGGACCTCACTCCCAGCGCTCTATCGCAAGAATGTTTTAGACTGCATATCGAATACAAGTATTTGAGACTGACTTTCCACATCTCTACAATTTTGAACTCAGTTCATCTCCTACAATTCTGGGCATTGATTAATAGGTAGTAGGTATAATATAGACAATATTTTTATGTAAATATTTGTAATTCACCTTATTTATCCAAGCCAGTTTGGGTAATAAATAAATGAATAAATAAAAAACTATTGCGAGGCTCCAGGTGCAGATCTTAATGCGGCTCTTATCTTTTATGAGAAGCATATAAGTTGCAAATAAATAAATACTATATAAGGTTTATAAAAAAATAAATAAAAACAATATGGGAACCTGAAGTTCCAAACGTTTCGTCTGCTATTGCGGCAGACATCATCAGTGATATGTGCGTTGACTGTGAGGATGAAGGTTATATCTCGAAAATGTTGAATTTTTTTTTAAACAGTTAAAATAGTTTATTCACGTATTTGAAAAAACTCTATTCCTAACTTGAAACAAGTTTAGTCAATTTCCGTGGAAAATGTTTTTTGATTAAGATTTACACTATTATAATCTCATAAAAAATTCAAATTTGAAAATTATATGTAAACTCGGATATTAGAAAACCGAACGTGACATACATATTTCCCAAAACAGTTTCAATAATTGTGTTGAAGATCTCTAGACTTAACTCACCCTCTGATCTGGAATTTTGCCACTTTCCGTAATATCACATTGATCGTCTGAGAGGTTTCTTTTGAAAGTTCTATCGAAGTCGAATTTACGAACATATCTATCTTCAACTCCTGATCTTTGGTGTCTTTCCTAATTTCGAATTTCAGTCTCAGGTTCAATTTGCTACCTTCTTTAAATGGATTACCGATATCACAACTTACTAACGTTTCATTGTGGAACACACATTTGACGTGACCCTGGAAGAATTACTGAAATTATAATCAATATTAAAGATGAGAAAGTACCAAACCAATCCTTACCGGAACGTTTTTATCAGATTTTAGCGAAACATAGCTCAAAGCTTTGGGATGGACGACAAACAGTTTGGCTTCGTAGGCAGAATCTTTGCTATTCGTTATATTTGCTTCAACATCGAAAACTTCGTTAATGCTCTTCACTTTGTAGTTACCCAAGCCATCGCCTGAAACAGCAAATTGGGGATGTTTTGATGATATTCAAAAGGCTTTTACAGCTTGTAATTTTTGAGACCCCTGCTCTACATCTCATAATCTTTTTTTGGGCGACAAAATATCTTCGCATGAGAAGGATACTCCCCAGGGAGAAATACCATACCAAAGACAGGACTGGGCTTGAAAATGATATGACACAATCAGCTGTTGGTCTAGAATATAACGGTTCAAAGATTTTTTTGTCTACTGTGATTATTTTTTCATTTGTATTGTAATCTTAGAAGTGAAGCCTTTTTTTTATACCGAAGTAGCCGCTGGTCAGGCCCTATCCCCCGAAGCCCCGATACATTCGGGAGGGTGCGCTAGCATTATCAACCAACGACCACTCCGAAAATCTTATGCCCTGAGCAAGCGTAGTGAGCCAAGAATGACAGCCTTCTGTATCTGTCCGGCTAAGATTTCGGCAGGCCGGTATGATTTTAGGATTCGAGAGTAGAGAGGACATCATTTCACCAAGGACTCCAATAATGAGAACAACCATCTTGACAGAGTGATCTGGATAGAGTCTGCGGAGTTCCAAGAGAAAATTTCGATATTTTATCCGCTTCTCCTCCTCTTTTCGAAAGATACTCGTCTTGCCAGGAGCTCAAAACTCCACGACAAATATCGTCTTGCTCTGGTGGTCGAAAAGGACTACATTAGGCTTATTAGCTTGTATGAGCCTGAGGGTGAGGAACGAATAGTTCCAATAAATTCGGCGCTTCTCGTTCCCCACAACGGATTCAATTTCCCCCGGAGCGTAGGGCAACACCGGTGCCTCGTCAATACCGTAAAAGTGCCGTAGATGGTACTATAGCACTCTAAGAGCCGCGTTAGAATAGAATAGAATTTTATTCGTCACTGAAGTTATTACAAAAAGGAGTACAGAATGTATAACTTATTGGACTCGTCAAAAAATGTGATGTATTTTGAGTATTTTGTCTACATAAAGGCCATCGACATATGTCGATGGATATAGGCTAAGACCGCATATGCTGGACATGCTGATACCAAGTGCATTAGGGTCTTGGGCGCCTCACGGCAGGCCCTGCACCTTGCGTCAGAAACCTCTATACCCATCACGCGACTGTGGTAGACTAAGGTGTTGAAGACACCATCCTGGCAAGCCATGATGAACCCCTCAGTTTCCGACTTCAACCCACTCGACCTGAGGAAAGCAAAAGTCAGGCGCTTTGATATGCCAAGGTCTCCAATGTTATTGAAGAAGACCCCATGCAGTGGCTTATCCTTGTGTCTCCGCAGAAGTAAGGTGATCTCTGCGGTTTTTATATGAGCTTTTTGCTGAACGGGTTCCAATTCGGTGACAAAGTTATGGTCACCTCGTTCAGTGTCAAAAACTATACCGAGTCATCAACTGCTCGGGCA
>WOGN01009306.1:0-10144 GCA_015342105.1 Leptinotarsa texana | reverse complement strand
ATCACCGTATTCTATCTGGTGCTGATTTTTAGGCAAAGGTATAATATTAGCGTATTTCCATGCTCTGGAAAAATAGCATTTCATTAGACACTGACGATATTCAAATCATCATTGCCAAAAGCTCGGGTAAACATTCTCTTCAGAAATGTGTGTAATACTCTAATAACTCATTATTAACAGTGGTAATATTTTTAGTTGAATCGATGAAATATTTGTTCATGTCATTCACATTATTTAAAGAGTCCGGAATGTCCTTCTTATCACGCATAGTTATATTCAACTTTTTGAGTTCATTCCATTTTTGTTTCCGAGTACAATTTCTGAGTTTAAAATTAAGATAACCTTTTTTTTCAGTCTTGATGGCGTTTGTAGTAAAGTTTCTCAGTTGTTTATAATATGTCCAATGTTGCTGCAATTGAGTTCTCTTAAACTTTTGTAAAGCCTTATCTCTGATTTTCTGCATGAACTCGATGTTGTCTGTTATCTAAGGAGCATATTGAGTTTTTCGTAGCGCAACAGTAGTTTTAGGTGCATGGAGGTCAATTAATCCTCTTATGTTTTGATTTGTTGATATTGAAATCGCCAACACATATAATGTTGCTGAAATTTGTAATCAAGTTTCAAAATAGATCTTCAATGTGGTCGAAGAAAATTTGGACACTAGTATTTGGAGGTCTGGAAACATTAGCAACTACTATTGATTTTTTCCAATGATGAGTTTGATAAAAATGTACTCTATAAAGTCCTTGCATTCACTGAATAAAAAATCGAATTTTATATTATTTCTAATATACAAACCTACACCCCCACCCCTGGTTGGCCGATCCTGACGAACAAATTTGAACTGATTTAAAAGTACGGCATCATTCGCTATACCAGAATGCAACCAGGTTTCATATACTCCAACCTCACAGTCGGCACAAACAATCTCATTTCTGAATTCTGAAAATTTCGCCGTAAGAGACCTAGCATCAACATGCGAAATATTGAGTACCATATTATACAATAGCTCCCAAGCAGAAAAATAAAGAAGGATGATTAAAGAGAAAAGGATAAGGTGTCGAGTAAGGGAAAGAAAAAAATATTATAGTTAGCTCGAAATATACAAACTTCCTCTAGTCAGTCCTTTAGTCAGGGAAGCTATAGATTACGCTCTAGACGACCCCTCTCGATATAGAAGGCCCCGACATTCTGTCGAATAAGCCTCCGTTGATAGATAAATAATATCTTCATCTATCTCACCCCAGCCAGGTAGGGGTAACACCGCAAAAAGCGGTATGGATGTCTGAGGACTTTCATGCCACCATCATAGACCAGTTATGACCCATTCGTCCCTCTGACGAAAAACAGTTCAAAGGGTAAAGGACCAAGACTCCAACCTGATCAAAATTAAGATGGCTATCGATTCCTCTAGTCAGGTTGGAGTCTGCCCAAAGGCAAAAGTATTATCAACGTAGTGGTGAAGTTTAGATTGTTGGGCAGAAACATTTTTTTATACATCCAATGTTTTGTGAAATATTTTGATGAAAAAAAAAAAACAAATTGTAAAGCACAACTGCCTGTATCCCTAGATGATAATAGACTGAACAATATATTATTTACAGTGGAAAATATATGTGGAATTTACAAAAACGCATTGATTTCTCATATGCTGCCATGAGTTTGAATGAGGAACATAGAAAATGAAATGAATAATATGAAAATCATTTGGAAAGTAACATATCCAACAGTACCTATTGTATGCGATGAATATCACTTTCTTCGTTGATTCGATGCACTTTGTTATCATACTATCAGATGTTTCCGTTGCGGCACCATACATCTTTTCTTGAAAACTTACTGACTCCTCCTTCTAACCTCATCCTGGTTAAATCTTCCTGAACCGATATTCCAGAAGATTTAAAAAATCTCCTATTTCCAATAACTTTTTCACGATCAACATTGTCAAAAAACTGAACCAAAACAGCTGCTGGCTTAGGATTGTCAACAATTGAGTTTTTGTTGGGTATCCGGTGGCATTTACCTATGCTTTTTTCAGATACATTCTTGACCTTCAACCTTTGGCTGATTACTTTCAGAACAACATTGGTTATGTTTTTACCCGGGTTTTCCTGGATGCCAAAGAATCTAAAGTTTTTGTTTCTTTAGGTTTGCTTTAAAATATCCATCCCATTTTTTAAACTGTTATTTTCTTTGGTCAGATTGGATACTTCATTCTTTAGACCAGAGATTAGTTGTTCATATTTGTTGCTAGTAATCCTCGGTGATTAGGTTTTTGATTTCTGTTTCGATTGTTGAAGCTATTTGTTCAAGATCTCCTCTGGTTAAATCCATTTTTATATGTTAATATACGTTTTTCAGCAAGGTAGGCACTTTTTTCAGAATAAAAACTGTAGTGCAGGTATTTATCTTGGTACAAACTTCTCACTCTAAAACGCACTGGCAATTGAGGTGATTATTACTTCACTGAATATTTTCAGAGATTTACACTTTAAGACAGTTCGGATCGCCTGACTACTCGTTTACCATACCGCTATCGACTCAAATGAATATCAAAGTTTACAATGAAGCATGAAGTATGGAGTAGGGAGTAGGGAGCGGAAGAGGTAGGAGTGGCAGCAACTGTAAGTGCACCCTCCTCCACCCACTCCACCTTCAACAGCAAGGGAACTTCCTGCGGCAGGCGCCAAGAGCTCCGCCTTGAATAAAGGCAAGGAACCGGCTGTCCCTGCAGAAAAGCGCCCTTACTTGTGCACCTCCATGGAGGAAACCCCGAAAAGGTTGAAGGAGCCAAGCAACAATAATAATGTCGCTGCACCTTCCAAAATCTTCACGAACGCCGCCGTGAGACACCTCAAGGTTGCCAAAGAGAGTGTGTGTTCGGCAAGTCTTGGTCTTCACCTGCCGATATACATCTCCTGGAAAGGACAAAATGGACGATGACCTAGGAGGAAAACTCCTCGGGAGGATGTACAATGGGTCACACTCACAATCACCCTCCCTACTCTACAGAGATAACTGCATATTTTTTCTCCCTTGAAGTAAAACCATCTTAATACTACTAAGATCATACATTTTTTATCGTCACAAAACTATCTGATAGCCCTCAAGGTTCGTACGTACTTGTTCTTGAACGATCATTGAACTCACCGTTTCTGAATATTCTGGATGTTTTTCGAGAGTAAGGGTCACTTTGAAGTTTACAGGTTTATCTTTAATTCCATAACATAAGGAAGTTCTGTTAAATCGGCCTTTATTTTCACAGTCAGCTTCAAATTCCACCTTGATATTTGGGTGATTTGTGGTATTGATGTAAAAATTCACTTGCTCTGCGAAGTTATAGTAACCTACGAGAAAAGATAATGGAATTTGATATCAAAATGTTGATGATGAGCTTCAAATGAAGAATTTTACTGGCAAATACTTTTTAAAATGATAATAATGAGTAAATTACTCTTCATCGATTTCCTGATACAAAAATGGTGGATTCAAATGAAATAATGAAAAGTTTGAAGGTGATTAACAATGTTTCGTGGTGCATTTCATTAGTTCGGGCTTCCATTGTTTAATATGATATAAATTGGTTTGAAATTCCTGAAAGAATCTATAAAAATTAAAAAGATTAGCTAAAAAATAACAATTATATTAAGCAAAAAACAAATTTCAATTGAAAATTGAACTAATAACAAGAAATGGAGATTAAAAATTATTAACAAGAAATGAAAATTAAAAGATTCCAAGCCAATTATTATCCACAGTCGTCTCTAAATGATGACTCGACTTCTTCCTCCGAGATGTGACTATTTGTAGGTCATTTGAGTGCTTTCACCTATCCCCTCTTCTGCGTTAACTGGTCGGGTTCCGCTTGAATGAAGGTTTCCATATGTTGCGTATCTCTGGGCTAGTTTGGCTAAATGCCTTGTTGGACAACGCGAGTTATATCAGGAACTGATGGTACATCGGTATAACATTACAGATGCATGTTCCCAGACCAGGTGGTTAGTCGATCCAGCCTACTTATATGCGAACTTATTTATACACCTTGTTTTCTTATTCATTTCATTCAATTAAAGTCTTTTGCCTTAAATGTACAAACACAGTTTTTCAAAAAGTATCAAAGCAAATTTACGAAATTCGTGACTTCTTTGAATTTTCTCCTAAACCAGTGTTCCTCCTTGTGGACGATTTCAGTTTGAGACCACTTGATGTTATGTTGATGAGTCCAAACATGCTCTGATTTGCTGGTTTCTCCTCGCTATGTGTGTTTCTTGTGCTTGGCAATGCGAACTATCAATGGCCTCTTAGTTTCAGTGATGTATGATTCTCCACTCTCGCAGGGTATCCGGTAAATGCAATTCTCGGAATCGCTGTCCGCGTTTGGTGGTCTGGTTTTCGTGAGGCTGCTATGGATAGTGTTTCCAGATCTGAAGCAGATTCTGGTGTTACACTTGGACCCAATTCTTTTTATCCTTTTCGATAATCCTCTGATAAAGGGAAGTATGAGTACTGGCTGTGACGGATTCTCTTTCTTGTGAGGCTCTTGCAGTCTTCTAGCCAAAGCTTGATCTACCATCGCTTTGGAGTAACCATTTCGATGAAGATCATTTTTGATGATGCCTAGTTCCTTTTCGAGAACTTCTTTTGTATTACAGAGCCCGAAAGTACGGTCTACTAGAGTCTTGATGATTTCTCAGTTAGTCGATTGATTGTGGTTGGATTCTTGGTTCAGATACTGTCCCGTGTGAATGGGTTTTCGGTATACAAATATTGCCCATTTAGTGTCGGTCTTCTTCATCAATTGGTCTAAGAAACCCAATTCGTTGTGGACTTCCTTCTCCATTGCGAAAGTGGTGGAAGAACTTACGATGTTGATGTGTTTTTGGAAGGTGTCTAGTTTTTAATTGCTGCTTGTATTTGATTTCATTGTAATTTAAGTTTTTTTGACTAATATAATTGTTACTTTTTAGCTAATTTTTTTAATGTTTATAGATTCTTTCAGGGATTTCAAATAAATTTATATCATATTAGACAATGGAAGTCCGAACTAATGCAATTTTTTTCGTTCTATGTAAACAAGGTAAGCAAAACTAACTCATGAGATATCTCACCCTCCTCTATTACTTGAAGAATATTTCCAGAATTTGGATCCAATTTTGTAACAAAACTATGGTCCTTTAATAAAGACTGGCTAAGTGACTCGTAGTATTTGAATTTAGGTCCGTCCTTCACAGCAAAAATGATATTGACCTAGAAATTATCAAATTGATGGAGAGATTCAGTAGATGAGTAGTTTCGACAATCTGAGATTTCGAGAATCTGAAGAAATGATAGTATAACCTTACAATCGACGGATAATTTCGAATGAAAGTGAAATTCAATGAAGAAAGCTAGTCTAGGAAATTTTGCACGAAATATTATAAAAGGTTGGAACCGTATATTTATATATGTTTAAAAATATATGTTTAAAATAGGTTTTTTCGTTAACCAGCTGTCACACCCCTACGAACGGCAACCTTCAGCGAGCTAAGGACTAACGAGGTCTTACCTTTTAACGTCTGATTCCTAACACGGGTTGCATGATAGCAAGTGAAAATCGAGCGTTCAGCCTGGGGCTTGAACTATCGACGCACACATCAGCCGATTGACTGAGTGAACAAAGCACCCACGTCGAACCGCCCGGCTACCGACCGTTCAAAAATACTGACTGTTCAAAAAATAAAGTGAACGTTCAAATTTCGCGGGCTACGTACATCAGATTGGACATTTTTTTATGTTCATGCACTACTCGCTATTAAGCATTAGTTTGTTGGTGAGAGGCGCAAAAGTGTTTTACGTGTTCGGCGATCTCCTGCAATGGAACAAAATGTGCATCAAGTTTTGTGCAAAATATGGAATTATTTGCTCAAAGACACTTGGAATGTTGACAGTGGCATACGACGATTGTACTCCAAGTCAGAAGTGGTACAATCTTTTCATAGAAGGTCGAAAAGATGGAATGATGACGCTCACCCTGGACTCCTCAGCACATAAACGATCGACGAAAATGTTTTCAAAGCAAAGAAAATTGTTATGGAGAATTGTTTCACCACTAGAGATGTTGCAGATGATGTCGGCATATCGATTGGCACATGCCATGTAATATTTTTGTGAATTTTGGGAATGAGGCATGTGGCACGATGCATGTGGCATGTCGCAAGAGCATCGCTCAGGAATTGTTGAATAATGTCAACGGCAATTCAGGTTTGCTTGAAAGGGTCATAAGTGACGAATCATGAGTATATGGTTGTGACATCGTCCCAATGGAAGGACCCAGGAGACCCAAGACCAAAAGAAGCACTATTTTCTTCGGGTACCGTGTCGTTGTGCATCAGTGTGTTATATCTGAGGCACAAGTATATTATATCTGAGGGGGACTACATTGAAAGGAAAAATTAGAAATTGTGGAATCAATGAATATATTTTGAGAAAAATGAAAAGTCACCTTATTTTTTGAACAGAGTGCTATTCATGTATAAAAAAAGCTCTTCATTTGAATTCAGCTACGTGAAAGGAATGAATAGAAACTACGACCTCGATCATTAGTCTTGGTACACTTATGAACATATTACTGAGGGAATCCCTTTCGCATTGTTTAAAGCGCTGAATGGTTTTTAAAAAGACAGTCCACAATTTAACCTTCAAAACATACAGGAATATTGGTTAGGTGTACAGCTTATGAACTCTTTGAATCTTAGCCAACAGAAGAAAACAGAAAACAAAATCACAAAACACAAGTTTCCTGCCGCTTATGTGTTTGTCTGTCTGAACGCTATAAACTCAAAAGCTACCAGAGGGAATCTCATACGGTTTTCAACAAAAGGTACAGTCATTCATATGGAAAGGTTTACATGTATTCCAATAATGTTTCATGTGAAATGTTTGAAATATGACGATGCTACCGGTTGCAAAACCGGGGCGGGTCGGTAATTCACTATGAAAATAAATTCAATTTTTTTCTGACGTGCATATCTCAGTCAACATGTTTGTTGATAGTTTACTAAGTATACAGCTCAATACAAATTTTGTTTTTTTGATACCAGTTTTGTAAAATCCTTTTATGACAATATATAATTCAACAATTCCCAAATGAATTCACAACTCAGTTACAAACTATCGCACTCACCTTTTTCTGTCGCATCAACATTGTGATCTGCTCCAAAGATGGATAATCATACTTCAAGGGTTCAGCATGATTTCCAGTTTCATCCAGCATACATTTTTCAGTTGGTTTCAGTACAGCACCTACTAACTTGCCATCTCCAGCTGTGTGCAAAAGGCTATCAGTTGGCAAAATAATTATTTTTCTGGAAAAGCTTGACCAACCAATCTTTTTTCCACAGACCAGGATTTGCAGAATTGCATCGAGTGCACCATCTAAATCATCCACGTTGGCGGTAATTGTGCTATTATTTACCTGAAAACAGGTAAATAAATGAATGTCAACGAATTTGAGTCATACTACTGATATTACTATGTGAAAAATGTAAAAATGTCAGTTGAAAAACTCAAATGAAGTTTGTGAAGTATGCATATTCTTGAATGTTGAAGAACTGAAAAACGAGATCAAGAAATTAGAATTTGAAAACCGATTTCTGAAAGAAAAGACGTTTCAGAAAGAAGTACAAAAAAGAATAATTGTATGTGAAATAAATGAAAGTATTGTTGTGAATCATGCCCTGAAGTAAATGACGCTGGCCGCCACTAGTAGTCATGAACCAACGGGAACGGGGTCAAAACCGTGCGCAGCCTCGATTATTCCAGTCTTCGAAGGAATCCCGGCGAATATGACATCGGCTTCGATGGAACGGCCAAATATAAACACGATCCACTCGCCTATCGGGACAGTCAAGTGGAAGTGACAGTGCGGTACGCGGTGCATTCTAATGAAGCGATAGATATTTGAATAATAGTTGAAGTTTCAGTTGAAGTATTTTGTTATATTAATACTGAATTGAAATTGATTATTGTTTAGTTCAGTCAATTAACCTCACGGGGGAAAACGTTACAGTACATTGAACGCTGACTTAGATAATAACAACATACATGATTATTATTCTTTGGGTAATGAAGGAAGAGCACCATTAATAGTGGAACACACATTTTTACCTAACAAAAACAATGACATTACAAAGTGCAACAAACTCAAACACACCATTATGAAAAATATACAAGAGCAAACAGAATTAGGAAGTTGAGAAATATCGGTTGGTTTAGAAGTAATCGTTTTTCAAAAAATTGAAGTCTTCAGAATTTCGTGATGAGAACTCCAGGACAACTTCATTTCATAATTTTCAACGTTAATTTGCCTCCCATCTATCTGTTGCACTCCAAAATGGTTGGTTTTCATAAATATTCTCACCGTTTCATAAATAGTTTCATCCACTTGTTCTGAAGCTTCATTTCAGGGAAATTGTGTGATACTATGTATAGTCCACCCCAGTTTAGTTCTTGATGAAATTAGATATACCTATTGGATCAGGTTGGATAATTGATGGAGGAACTGTCAACTGTGTATTATTTTGAAAAATGAGAAAGGTTTGTTCTTCAGAGTCATCAAAACGGAATCAACTTCTTTTATGAAAGGACATTTTTCAATGATTTGATTCAAATCATTATCCTGAACAAGTGGGTGATTGTCAATTGTTCTTAAATTGCTGACTTTGTATCAATAAATACCTGAGAGTTCCCTTCATCATGATGTATGTTTCTTGTCAATTTTCAGCATAATAGAAATATTGAACCATTCACACATAGATTACCTACAACAGCTGGATCCATCAATGTTGTTATGTTGCCTTCATCCAATA
Organism: Leptinotarsa texana; assembly: GCA_015342105.1. Taxonomy (NCBI): domain Eukaryota; kingdom Metazoa; phylum Arthropoda; class Insecta; order Coleoptera; family Chrysomelidae; genus Leptinotarsa; species Leptinotarsa texana. The sequence continues at coordinate 1,298 of WOGN01009306.1, read as the reverse complement.
ACATTATATTCTATATATTCTATCCATTTCTGACACATGAATTTAAACTAATTTCTGAAACTTATGATGTAAAGTTTGGAACCTTTGGTGTAATAATGAATATTGCTGGAGTTTTTTCTCAACACCAAATCGTTATTTTTACACCTCGACAAGTGATCATCTTCAAAAGGAAGATAAAACTGTTTTATTTTCCTCTTGAAGACGATCATTTGGTGATCGAAACACATGTCGAGGAGTAAAAATAACGATTTGGTGTTGGGAAAAAACTCCAGTAATATTAATTTCTGATACTTTTAGGATATTTTTTATATATTTATGAAGAGAATTACGACGTAATGAAATATCATGCAGTGATTTTTTAAATTACTTTTCATGGAATTGCAACGAACTATAAAAACAGTTGTTGTAAAACCCTTTATAGTGAAAATCATTCAATGAACTGTACTAATTAGTTTTAATATTAATTGTCATGAATTATTGGTTAGTTCTATCCAATTAAGAAATTTTTTGACTCATTTCCATTTTATCCGTGTTTGAAATTCTGAGCAATTTTCCACATAATGTTCATCTAAGTTACGGATTTCGCAATTTTTCTGAGGCGTTCCATAATTTGAACTACTGTTAATCCGTTCCTTTTGCTGTCAACGAATTTTTAGGAGCAATTGAAGTGTGTACCTTATATTTTTGAATTTGATGAATTTTCTTGGATTGAGGTAGCGAAGATATAGCATCAAGACTTGAGTATGACTGTATTTCAAAAAAATCTCTTTATACTTTTGAAGCATGAACTCCTTCAATTTCGATTTCTCCAACGGGGTGATGGCATTTTCTATATCATTTTTGCAGATTATGATTTCTTTCTGTTTATTGCAGAATATTATTTATTCATCCGCCCAAAGAAAAAATATTGATCTTATGAACGACATTTGGCTATACATATTTTGAAAATCAGATGTCTCTAAAATTATTTTTAAGTTATAAAATTGATTTTGTGATGTATCGATTTCACTTTGGTAGACAATGCCTACCACGCGGATGTCCTGGGTTCGAATCTCATAACTATAAACTTTTTTTAATCAAAATCACGTGACTGAAACATGACAAGGGGGCCGAGGGGTGAGGCGGAGTCCCAAGAAGATCGAGTTCCATGCTTGAATCGCTACGATACTCGTTCCATCCTGCGTCGATGACGAAAGTCCCAAGGAGTTCCCTCTGTCAGAAGACATCATAATACAATCAATTCTGTAGGAAAGTCCCACGGAGCTCCTCTGTCAGAAGTACCGTCCTACGCCGACATT
>WOGN01009305.1:0-10884 GCA_015342105.1 Leptinotarsa texana | reverse complement strand
ATACCTGCTTGCCGCACTAAGGCAGAAATCTTAGCCGCACAGATGCAGAAGGATGTCATTCTTGGCTCACTGCGCTTGCTCAGGGCACATGATTCTCGGACCCAATAATCACTTACCCCACGACGTGGGGAGTGATCATTGGTTGATAATGCTGGCGCGCCCTCCCGAATGTATCTGGGCTTCCGGGGATAGGGTCTGACCAGCCCACACTACGGTGGGAAATAATAATAATAATAATAATAATCGTCTTTATTGTTTCCCAGCTGTAGTTACACACAAATATTTAGATAAATTTCAGAGCTATTTGCTGATATAACAAAAGGAGAAGTTCAACTCATTTAGCACAAGTGCTACTGAATAGTGACAAAAACCGATCTATCATTTTTTTTTGTATGATGTAAAATCAAACTACTTGCTGATAGTTTGGCTTTATGAAAGGCATCTCTATATTTTTTCTTCTTCCGAAGTACGAGTACAATCCTCGGTCTTTATCTTATAATCCCTCTGCTTTCATTATAACTTACTGGAGAAGCTTGCTACTATTAAACAAATGAGTATAATGGTAAGAGATTCAAAATTAATTATTGCGAGTTGATTCCCAGTTGTAATTTCAGCCAATAAAATTGTTGGATTGCTTGCTATTTTTTGTTGCCACGGGTTTGATGACCGTTTGGTATGATTTCCCAGCTCATTTATTATTTCAAATAATTATTCCAATTTATTATGATCAAGTTGTCTGTTGCATTACAGATAGCAAAACAGTATTTATCATATATCATTTCTCCTTACTATTTGCGACATCACTCGGATTATTTCCAGCCTAAAAGTATCTTATACGACTTAGTTCAAAACATTGATTGTGTCTACCAAATCAGTGAGACGTGTATGTTTCGTTCCTTTAGTGACTAAGTGATTGATGAGTGAGAGGTATTTCACCCTCTACAATAATGAAGGTTGGAACCTCATTTATCGCAAATTACTTTCCAATGCCATTAACGAGGCATATTGTTAAACATTGAATGTGAATTTGTTGGCCTGTTTTCGGACCTTTTTTCGCAGGACTTTCTGTAGAAATAAGCAAAATATTCTCTTAATTCAGAAATGGATAGCATATTGTTTTTTATATATGTACCTTCCTAATTTATATAAAAGAATTTTGCTGTGGAATTGATTCAATTTGTATTAATTGTTTCACAATGATTACCTATAGTTTTCATTAATTTTTCTTCTAGTGCTCAGAATCTAGAAATTAATGATCTGGTTGATTTTCATGAAGTATTTGGTCCTCACTTGATGTGGATGGGTTTTGTTTGAAACCTTGGAAAACTACTTTTCGTGTTGAAAATTTTGACGTCCTGTAAATAAATTAATGAATTTCATAGTGAGTTGTCTTCTGTTACCAATATGAATTTTAATTTCTCTTTAAAAATGGCCACGTGGCATCTGCTGCACAGTTACACAAAAATTTTAGTAGATTGCAATATTTACCGTAAGATGTCACTACTAAATAATTTATTTTAAAGTGTGTCTCGGCATGAAATAGTTACAACACACATAAAACACTATTTCTGTTTCATCATTGTTATGGAAGCAAAAATCATTTTCAACAAAAATATTTAACAATAAATGCATATTAGTACCGACATCTTTCGACCAGTAACCAAACTAATTTCTTACTTGTCCAGTTTCGTATTAAGAAAAGAAGTTTGCTGCAGATGAAATATTGAATATATGATGGCGCTAGTGGCGCTAGTTTGAAAATTATGAATGAAGGAATTTTTTGACTTGTTCTTCTGCCACGTCGGCACTCTAGTCTGCACTGCGCTACCGCCACTGCGCATTGAGGAAATAGTTAATCGACGCCATTTCTCATCTCCATGGAGAATTTTTGACAGCGTTGTCATATCCTTCCAGTTTTCATAGATCAATTAACTTCCAAATCACTATTCAGAGTTTTAAGTTAATAAAATGGTAAAAGGGTTGAGACTGGGAATAAATAAATGAGATGAAGAAACCAAAATTTTCATAGTTGTGTCGAAGCTATCCTTGGGGTTTTCGGCCGTGATCTACAGGTTTTATGCCTGACGTTTCGTCTACTTCTAACATTATCACAGGCTATGAGGTAATAACGTTCGAGGTGCTCCAGTTTTTCTAAATGCAGAAACAACTCGAGCACTTGGATATTGAATTTTTTTGTATAGAGTTGGAAAAGTAGAAAACCAAAACCCTGTAAAACTTATGAAATTTTTACAAAAATAAGAATTTAATACTTCTCCTAAAAATCGACAAAAAGGGTTGCTAGTATCTACTTTTCAATAACTTCAATGGTTCAGGAATTGAACAGAACGGAGAAAACATAACTATTCGCTGAATCTTCTCAATATAGTAATTTAATGAGAAAATTCTCAATAGTAAGTACATGAAAAATGGTTTAACAAAACTTAACAGTGTTTAGGAACTATTTGAAAGAAGTATTGAATTTCAAACTTTCTTTTTTAGAATATTCAAGTAAGTTTGTTTCTAATGATCTTATGTCCATGAAGATGATTTTTTTTCGAAAAATGGAATTGAAAATCAATGAATCGACTTTTTATTGTATTCACAATTTTGTTACTGCGATTACAGTAGGAATGTAAGTAATCGTATTAGTAATATACTATTGTTTTAAAAATCCGTACAACTATTCAGTGTCCGTTCAGTTGTAGAATTTCCTTCAAATCAGTTCACAAAATCTATGTGATTATTCTAGGGTGAAAAAACCCTAGAAAGTTTTTGTTTTCCAAGAAAACTTCACACATCCAAATGCCATGTGATTTTTTTTTAACAAAAACATTTCCGTAACTTTGCTTTGCATACGGCAACACTGCGTAGAAGGTAGCTTCGGATCCGATATCTTATACACGATGCCTGCCGAATGAACAGACGAATCAACAGCTTTCATCCTGCAAACTAGAGATTCAGAATTCTGAATTTACTTTTGCTTCTGCCATTGGCAATATTCACATTTGTAACTTATATTCTTTGTTAGCACAACTTAATGCTGGTTTTCAACTTGAACTTGTTTTTTAATTTTATAGGTTTAACGCCGTAAATATCTAGGTATTAGTCGTCAATTCATGTAAATAGTAAGTGATTTAGAGGACAACCTCGTCTCGCAATTGTTTCACAGCTACACTAAGTTTTCAGTTCAAGTAATAATCAATATAACTAATTGAAACAGGTACATTTCCAATATCCACCTTCAATCTAGTGAAGGAAAAGTTTAACGTAATCAATGACGTCGGCCATTTTGTTTCGGCTTTCTCGTGTATGTTGTTGGTACGTTTTCAACACGAAACGAAGTGATCCTTGTTAATTTTTTCACCATTGAAAATATCAGAAAAAATATAAAAGAAATGTTCGCAAAGATAGAACCGAATAACTAGAAAAATGATACTTTCAGTGTGTATATAGGTATATACCTGACTGAAGAGACGTTTTAATAAAATTGAGGAATTACCGATTTCCTTCTACTTACCTAAATCTAGCCTACGACAGAAAGAAAAAACATTATTTTTTTTCAAATGATGATCCGACAAAAGAACAAGAACACAGAGCTTATATTTTATAAAATAGGTTTAGAAAAATCAAATGATTCTTACCTTCGTACCTTACTACCTACTGAACCTATCTATCTACATCTATAAAATAGGAAATCTAAAAAAAACAGTTCATATTCGCATCATTCTTGATCGTTAATATTCGACCCTACCACTTACATTGTTTGAAAATCAAACAATTGTAAAATTCCTACGAAAAAAAATTTCAAAACACCTCCGATATTAACAAAATGTGAAATCTTAGGAACTTAAACAATCGCACTTGTTCGTTACGAGAACATCTCATAGCTTCTGATACAATAGAATTGTAAGGATAAGGATACAAGATTCGGAAAGAATAACCATTGTACCAGAATGCACTGAATTTTGTATTATACCGTTGTGTAGTTGTTGAACAGCTCTACCTTACCCACCCTACGAGAAAGTAGACTCGGCCGAGCCTCAATTAAAACAGCCTACTACGCGTTCTAAAAAGGTTTCGTACGATTCGAAGTCGACGTGTTATTTCAGTATTTTATATTTTACCAGTAATAGGTATTATGATAGAAGGTTATTTTGGATGAGAAAATAAAAAAAACAACGATAAACACAAATTATTTGAAATAATGTAACATGAGGTACGAGTAGGTAGGCGATTTACACCTAATTACAATAGACAGGGTTTATAATCTGAAATAGGTATAATCCGCCGGATTTAATGTTTTCCGATACTGTGAAAGACTTGTTCATTCTTCAATATTAACAATAAGATGTCCTTCATTCAATAACCAGTTACCGACGTAGCCTATCTATTCCGCCCTGCCCAAAAGATTGTTATTTCGTGAAGCTTCTGACCATATTCTTTCTGATTCGTGTAAAATAGTTGATTCTTTCACACCAATATCATTTGAAATAAACGTCTGTTGTAGATTGATATTATTTTTCAGCATGGCGTTTCGGAGAAACAAACAATATATCGTAATAAATATAAAAATAGAAAGAATTTTGTAGGTAGAGTAGTAGCGCGTCGCAAGCGACCGAAAAGTCCAGTAGAGGGAGAGAAAACATAAAGGAAGGCTATAGCGTGCTACACGAAACCGTCCGATCGCGTGACGACATACTATAGTGGTTTTCTCTGTTGTGATCGTGAGGATGGGAGCATGTCGTAACTAAGTCCGCGTTTAGGCACAAGGCGGAGCAATACATTTCGAAGCCGAGCTCCCAGTGTGTTGTGTGGAGCGAAAATGAAGTGAATTGAGCTCGCACAGTGTAATAGTGTAAAAAAATACAAGTGATGATACAAATGAAAAAAGTAATATTATATGTGCTCTACGACGAGTGAGTGTCGCTATGTGAAGTGGTGTAGTGTACGAAACGAGGTCCCGTCGTCTCCGAGTGCGCCAACATGAAGTTGAAACGGCTGTGTTTTTTTGTGAAATAGTGTTTGTGCGCCAAAAAACAAAAATTCCTCAATGTGGTGTTTAGGGCACAATGGTCAGAGAGACTAGACACTTGTGGGTAGGAAATTTACCCGATAACATACGAGAAGATCGAATACGAGAACATTTCAAACGGTAAATACACCATTGGATAAGTCATTTTATTTTCAGGCTTGCAGGGTATTTTTTGTCTGGCGATAACTCTGTTTTGGTGTCCTGTGAATTTTTTAGGCTCGCTTCGGACCGCTTCCATCCGGATACTCAACCACAGTGAGTCCGTCCGTTCCGAATTATCCATAATTAATATCTCGACTGAAGCTGTAAATTACTCGAAAACTCAAATATGGAGATAAGCGTATCTAATCTACATTGTAGGTAATTGAGGCTTTCGCCTCATAGGCGTCATTTACGTCTGTGTATCACCAAAGGTACCTACATAAAAAATTCCTAACTACGTACAACGCAACAAATCAAAGTTATCGATTTATCAAAGGGCCATATGCTTCTAAACTCGCTTCATGTAGGTATCTAATTTCTCCTTATTTATATATTCGGGATATTTGTGGTTTATCATCATTATTTATTGTTTATAAAACACTTGAAAAAAGATGAATCGCCGAAGAAATATAAAACTGAACCTTGTAGAAACCAAAATTTGGATTTTTTTCACATTGATGAAGGAAAATATTAATTGGTGTAAAAATACCAAGTTACCTATATTACTATAATCCGTTATTTCCTACTTAGTATAACTATAGTCTTCAATAAAAAATATTATATAGGTATTGTACATATTTCGCTGATCCACCAATTATTACTTCTGTTTAGTTTGTTTGTTTAGAGGGAACATACTATTTAACATTTCGGTATTCATTATTTTTAGCAGCAAGTAAGTATACCCATATATAACTTTACTTTCAGCTAAGGATTTCATTCATCATTGTAAAAGTACCTATTTGTGATACTTAGAGGAAGTCTTCACAACAGAAAATACGTTTGAAAATGCTCTTGAAAATACCTACATTAAAATAGTCCTTCTTCACATATACTTCAATTATTTTAAACCTTGAAAGCTTTTTTCGAATCTTCTCGTGAATACCTACAAATAATTTCAATAAAAGTTTCAATAAAATTGAACTTATTAAAGAAGTGTCCCTGAATTGATTTACTTGACTTTGATTTAATCGAATTACATCAATACTCGTTTAGAATTTGAGTAGACTGTAATTTTGAAGATTACGATGTCAGACTAAAGAAAGAAAAGCCTGAATTGTGACCCACGTCTGATAACAATAAATACTTTTAACGACTGATTCTGCAGATTTAATGTATAAGTGAACCCCGATTATACAATTTATTAGCATTAGTGTGAAGTTGAAAATAGCCTTTTTCCAATACCCATGTTGTAGAAATTTCAATTTGCAGTGAATGAAGTGCAAAAAATAGGCAGTAAAATACAAAATTAGTCTAAAAAAGACTAAACATATGTTCTTGAAATAAATATAAAAAGGATTTCTAAGCTGTTGGTAAGAAAATAGTCTATCCATCTTATAATAAAACATATTGAAAATATACTTCGTACTCTTGCAACAGCAACCTTGTTTTAAAATGAAGTCCATATTATTGAACCCTTATATTGAGATATCTGAACTATGTAAACTATCCGACTTGAAAAAATAGTTGCTTGCCATGTAGAATAATTAATCCCCATTATCACAATATAGTTCACTTGGTCTGTAAATTGAATTTGTTCATAAGAAAAACACCCAGATTCTTAACAGAAGAAACACATGCTAAACCTTGAATAGAAAATTTACTAGTTTTTTAATTTTTTTTACAAAATTTGAGAAATGTATTTTAATTTGTTTTGTCAGAATTCTTACATTTATTTCTTCTTTCCACGAATTTTTCATCACCTAATAGTAGACCTTATTAAAACGAGCACTGACACCAGAACTGCAACATTCATCTGAACCGAGTTGGCGTCTATAGGACATGAAGTAGACTCAGACGATGGAGTGGTAATAGTATATGTACTTGGTAGTGAAATGGTCGTCAAGAAAAGTGATACATTTCTGATGTTTAGGAGCATGCTCACTTTGGAAAAAGTAAAGCTTATTTTCAAGTATGGTACGAGGAATAGTCATTTTGTGTGTGTCTTTGTGATAACGAATTGAAAGGCCCATTAATGTAGTAAATAGTACTTGGTAAGATATTTTATTATCCGGTAAGATTCTCGCTGATTTTCGTTCAATATTTATTTTATTCCACACATCAGAATTATGAAGTGTTTGCGCACGTTCGCCCATCAAGTTGGCATCATCAGATTATTACAAATTGCCAGATATCCACCTGAAAATTTCTAATATATGAAACATGATAAACCTTTCACTTTAAAGCAGATGTTTGAAAATCCTGGTATTCTATTTCTCATCATATGGATAGTACCTATTTTTACCTACATTCAAATATATTGAGGTCTGAACTAGTTTGGCATTCTGTAAATATTTATCTATGGTGTACATGCGCTAAATCTCGTTTTATTATTAGATGTGATAAAAAACCGACTTGACTACAGATCCGAAAGGTTACAGAAAATAAACCATCGAAATAATATATCTTTCACATTTCAAGTCATTAGATACCTAGCTGTGGTTTTTCCTTATTCTGGAGCTGGTTCTGCCTTTGCAGTCCTCTGTTGGACTATATCTTTGTTTCGGGCGTATATAGTGTCATCCCCAAAGTATGCACCACATGGGAAACTTATTTATTAAGGGTTTTTCGACAAAAAGTTATTCTTGATAAAAGATTGTGTATCCCCTAAAACTAAACAGGCACCAACAAAATACAGTAAAACACACGTAATATACGAGGAGCCTTCAAATATTTGATTTTGAGACAAGAGTAAGTAAAGAAAGTAGTCTTATTTTGAAAAATCTCGGGAAAAGTTGTTCAGCATTGAAAAATACATATAGATTTGAAGTCGTGGCCATTTGAGTGAAGTTTTATTTTTGTACCATATTTTTTTAATGGGGACAAAACAAAAAATTCCTAAAACGATAAATAGACAGCATGCTGTATACGACGGTTTATTTTGAAAGCCTATAATATTACGAATTACACAACTATGGTGTTAACCACAGTCAATTTTTTTGAAGAGTGAAGTAATTTTCAAAGTTTTTGGTGCTAAATTATTTTCATTTTTTGTTAACACCGAAAATGACTCAAAATTATACAGTATTGTAACAAGAACTTAATATTCAATAACATCAAATCACAAAACATCAAAATAAAATAGGTATTTTGGAATAAACTCATTGATTTTCTGGAAAATCTCCAGAAACTCAATGAGTTTGTTTCGAAACACCTATTTCATTTTGATGTTTTGTGATTTGATATTATCGAATATCAAGTTCTCGTTACAATATTGTATAATTTTGAGTACTTTTTGGTGTTAACAAAAAATAAAAATTACTTTGCACCAAAAACTTTGAAAATTATTTTACTCTTCAAAAAAATTGTCCGTGGCCACTTTTGAATTCAGCTACCCAAAATTTTGCTGTGGTAAATGATGGTACAGAGTCTCCATACACGGAATCCAACTCATCTTTGATTTGCATAGTGGTGTTTCTTTTCAAAAACAAATATTTAATGACAGCTCGATAAGTACTCGATTTTGTCCATTTCCATGAAAACACATCTACTCGCTCAAAGGACTGTTCATAACAACTGCGTATCTCAAATGGCTGAAACTTTGGTGAATACCTGTTAACAGATGAACAAAGAAATTCACTAGCTTTTATTTACGAATGTTGCTATGTTCATGATGAGGTCGGAAACTTTCAGATCACCCTCGTATTTGGGTGACTCAGCACGTATGTTAGGCTCATTTCAAGCTCAATATTAGTTCCTAAAAGTAATTTTCCACAAACTTTCTATCTCTGAATTTTAGTACTTTTAGTAATTTCGTTTCATGTTTTCTGACATCTTTTGGTCACGAAACGCTTATACACTAAACTCTTTTTCTGTAATGTTAATGTTAAATGATTACAGGTTCCCAGCCGGAGCTTTTTTATATCTCGAATTACGAAACAGAAACGATTTGTCCGTCAGTTGGCCAATTTGTTACATAAAGAACACGACACTTTGTATGTATGTATACGGTTTCTGTATTATACTAGGTATGGCGAAATTGCACAGTTTATTTTTAAATAGAAATCATATTGCAAAATATTCCGGCCAATAACCTTTACTGGTAAAAGTGCGCGAATTATTTTTGCACGGCTGGTAATAAATAAACCTTTGGACGAGATCTTAGATGAATAATTAACGATTGAAAATGTTCAACTAACCTAGTTATAAAGTGGGCAATGAAAAATGTCAATTCAATTAGTATGATATATATTAAAGTCTAGTTTGAATCAGTGGCGTATCCTAACACGGTTGCTATACTTGGTAGTCATAAAATGAGTCTGTTGAGAATATTTTTCCTACACCAGAACAAAAATACTTTGACTCGACGCGCATTCCGCTAACCGAATTACCATTATTTAAACTAATACATTTTAATAGATACGTCGTTACATTTTCTTTTATGGCAATGTGGAATATAAGATTATTGAATGTTATCGGATTCCTTAGAAATAAAACAAAAATTTAATTTTTTTCGTTAATGAGAGAGAACATATTCGCATCTTCGATCGCGTCAACGGTGAGAAAGAAATTTATGGAAAACATTCATTCCATTACCTTCAAAACAGTGGTAGAAAATGGATCGAAGAATTTGCATCAAATTCTATATAAAAAATGGAATTGAGTGCTCAAAAAACACTTGAAGTGTTGACAGTGGCATATGGTGACTGTATTTTGAGCCAAAAAATATTTACAATTGGGAGAAGTTTTTCACAAAAAATAGACGCTCGCCCTGGTCGCCCCGTCACGTCAACAACCGATGAAAATGTTGAGAAAGTGAAGAAAATTGTTAAGGAGAATCGTCGAATCACTATTAGAGAAATTGTTGAGGATGTCGGCATATCGGTTGGCTCATGTCATGCATTTTTTTTAAATTTTGGAAATGAAGCCTGTGGCAGCGAAGTTCGTTGCAAAATTATTGAGTTTTGTCGCATGGCCATCGCTCAGCAATTGTTGAATCACATAAATGGCGCTCTAGATTCGCTCAAGAGGTTTATAACTGGCGAAAAATCATGAGTATATGGTTATGACAACAAAACCAAAGTCCAATCGTCCCAATGGGAGAGCCTAGGAGAGCCAAGACCAAAAAAATGATGGCATGTTAGACCAAATGTTAAGGAACTGATTCGAGTATTCGAAAAAAAAACCTGGCACAAATGTGGTATAAAGTGCATTTCTTTAATGTCCTCTTTCCAGGTTTTATTTTTGAACGGGTCGACTCAAAAAAATTGTAATTTAGAATAAATTATTGCATATATAGGTACTTTATTTTGAAGTGAAATTGACAGATTGAAACTTTCAAGGTGGCGACTGAGCACCATCTAGGAAAAAAATTCAATGTAAAGGGGGTCTTGTGACACATCATTTTGAAGCTCCTGACGAATACTTCAGAACCCTAGAATATGAAGTCAATAACTTCACTTACTACAAAATGGCGGAACATTTAATAATTTCCTGAAGATAAACACGTTAATATCGATATTTCTAGAAATATTCCTTTTTATCTGCCATATGGCAATTCCAAGAACCCGATAAGGTTTGTTAAGTTATTTTTTTGTTATAAAAACGACAAAAAATGTTAATACGACAATGAACATCATTGTTCAGTTAGAATATTCTCATTTAATTTTTGGTTTTACTAGTAGAAAGGTACTACGTCAACAATCTCTAAAATG
>WOGN01009304.1:0-10885 GCA_015342105.1 Leptinotarsa texana | reverse complement strand
GTGCGTAATTATCAGGTTTTACCTAATAGAACTCATCCTGAAGTTAATATGAATACTGGAGGATATATACTAACCAGATTCAAGTTGAAGTTTCAGATATAAGAAATTCAAACTGAGGATAAAATGAAAATTATAAAGAATTTTTTACCTTTTTTTTTATTTCAAAGGTCAACAGAATTGTGAAAAGTAGGAAATTGATATAAAGAAATATTAACAATCAGAACAGAGAAAACTGAAAATTGAAAGCAGGAAATTTTAAATGAAAAACCACTGTAAATAACTATGTAAATAACTTGGTGAAATCAATTATATTCTAAATCATATAATTAGCAGTCAACTGCTGATTTGTACTGGATACTGGATTTGTAATTTTCTCCAATAGACCGTTGATGTATGGTTTAGAGACAAATAGGGTTGAATACAATTTCGATCCCTATGTAACACTACCACTGATGGTTAATGGTATTGGAATTAGACGTTGATAATGCCAAGCTCGTTAAAAAATATCAATGATCGTTCCAAATTGTCACGAAACAATCTTGAATTTTTTTTCTCTATTGTTTACGATTTGAGAACTTCAGAAATGAGAAGAGTGAGGAGTTTTTCATCGCAATTAACTTGAACACCATCTAATTCAATGATGGCAAGTTATTAAACAGTAAACTTCAAAATCGATTGAAATTTGAGAAAGCTTTCACTTTCTGCTATTATCGATTATTTTTCGTTCGAATGTTTTGTATTCAGTTCAATACATTCCACGATATTCGAAAATTTGTCTCAATTTTTCGGTATATAGGAACCCACCCATTTTTTGACAATAATCATTGTAATTCTGCTACTATACTTGATACAGCTACAGCAGAGTTCGGAATTTCTCGTATTATATCGGCCTCTGTTTTCATTCAAACTGATGAAGAAAAAAATGTTGAATAAATCACAGACGATATTGCCATTTCTTTAGATGTGTTATAACTATAATTAATGAAAGCTAGTTATTCCGTTTGTGTTTTATTTTTCTCATTTTCAGACGCCTTTAAGTGAAAACATTTCAATAAGTTTCCATTCAATCATCCATTTAGTACAGATACAATCCTGAGTAAGAATAGATTCAATATCAGCCCAAGGCACCCAAACCATGTTTCTAAAAGCGATAATGAGATTTCAAGACGCCCTTTCTTTCGGAAGAGCTAAACCACATCATCTAAGATACTCCGATACAGAAACAGAACGAATGAACAATATATTATCCTCGAGGATAGTTCCATTTTGATACTTCAATAAGTAGATCCTGGAAGCACGATACAGCGGAGAAACTTCAATAAGACAATAAAATCCCGAGAGTCTTCAACTTTGCTGTTACTTTGATAAGTTGTGCTGTTTTTGTAGCTTGTTCGCTAGAAATGTCTTACAGTGAAAAATATTTTCGTGAAACTCCGTGTCTTAACGAATTTCGAAATCGATGAGGAGAGATGGAAACAAATGACATATCAGATTCGAACGATTCAGTTGAGATAATTGAGGAAGATAATATGAAAAATGAAGAAGAATAAACAATGACTGTGAAATTTGAAAGTATAACGATGAAAAATGATAAGAAAAACAAATAATTGTGACCTGGAACGAAAATTAATCCATGAATGTCGTTTGGAACTGTCGATTAAAAGACGCCAGTGATTTGGTGTATACTTCGATACACCCATTTTTTCTAACAGTCCTTTAATATTGTTACAAAAACCATATTATCTTGCTGGGAAAAAAAAAGCAAAAGATATTTTATTCTATTACGGTAGTATGTAATTTTGGTGTCTGTGTGAAAAATTTTCTTTTCTTTTAGCCTGGAGATAACCAACTCGGAATAATCCTTTGAAAGGTTCAAATTTCTAATAAGATCGCTTAAATCTTCCGGAATAAAGCGCTGAGGGCGCTTTCCCATCAAATTCACTGTCGTCTTCCTCAACTCTATTAGTCTAGTACGTCAAATAACGTTTCGATATTATCTTTTGGTAACGTAGGTAGGCTGCTAAATATTGGAATAGGTATCTGCTCAAGCTGATGTGGAATTGGTCTTATTGTTGAATCCAGGTTAGAATATGTCCACATATGTCGACTGTCACGATTAATGCCCTTTGTATTCACAAGACAGAAATTGCAATGGTCAAAATAATTTTTGAATTTTATCCCTACCATAGGAACCCCAATCTTTACATATTTTGGTTGTCCTTTCGTCCACTGTCGCAAATTTTCAAGACAAGTTTTGCGCACTACATGTGGAGCCCAGGATTAATCTTGATCTGAATGAACACCAAAATAGGCTTGATATGCCTTTTTCATAAAATCACAAACTGGTTTTCTACTCTCCTTCACAATGTACTTCGCCACATATGTAGCAAAAACTTTCGGGTTATTCACTCAACAACGTCTGCTTGTAGAAGCCATAGATTTCAGTTATCGGAGCAAACTAAAAAGTTTGTTCTTGCTACACTTCTTTGAAGTTCTCCATTATAATTTTTATATTCTTTAGATCGTTTAGATCTAAAAAAGGTCGATGAAAAACTGATTTTCCTCCACAAAAAATAACTTTTGTACTCTATTTTGGAGCACGCAGTAGATGAGTATCTGCATCAGAGGCCTTACTGTAATCAATGGACAGTGATAGCTGAGTTGTGTGTTCATCCAAATATACAGGGTGTATCATAAGTACGTTGAAATATTCAAGTGTCGTATTCTTGAGACAATTTTTAAGAAAAAAAGGCTATATGAACTTGTGCCCGAAAATGCTTCGTTTCGGAGACACGGGGTGTTGACATTGTATGTTTTTGTTTGCTTTTTGAAAATAACTCTTTGCACGAAATTAGGTACCCGGGATTTTTCGACGTGGAAAATCATAATTTAGTATTAATTTTCATGTAATATCTAGGGGGTGCTGCGTACGCTGTCATTATTTATTTCAAATTACCCTAACTTTTTTGACAGTGAACTTTTGCTACTTTTCATGAAAAAACCTAATTTCCACACCTTTTCCAAGTAAAAAAGGTACACTTCCCCAACAACTCTGGAGATGATTGTGATATTTACAATTTTCTATATCAATGCATATCACTTTGTAGCCACTTTCATTAATTTTTGTCACTCTCCGCTTCCAAATTAAGATAATTGAATGGAGTACGCTATAAAAGTTTGTTTATAAATATATAAGTTCGCTATCACATTCTTAACTATTAATTGCCAAATTCACAGTTCGGAGTTTATAAAGTGATTTTTTGATACCATGCCCTACTTTACGAATGCTGAAATGGCTAATATGGTTTCTGCATACGGCTTGGCTGACGGAAATTCAATGTATGAGTAGGTATAATTGGAGATTATTTGATTTGATTATTTTCTCCCATTACGTTTGAATGAAGATACTCACCGTCATTTTTTGGAACACAAACTTCCCGAATATCTGGAAAATATTCCCATTGGTCTCCAAAATCACTCTTGGTTTATGAACGATGGTGCTCCTGCTCATTTCAATGTGATAGCAAAAAATTTTTCAGACGTACCATATCCCCAACAATTGATAAGAAGAAGATGCACTGAGCATTGGCCCCCGAGGTCACCGGACCTCAATCCCGTCAATTTTTTTTGGGTGCGGAATTCTTTGATGAGAAGAGCAGAACCTTGTATTACTGTTGGGGGTCGTCACTTTGAACAGTTGTTGTAATAGTTGTTTCGTTCAATTTTCATATGTTTATTTCCCTAATAAATAACATAGTAGGGTCATTGTGGCAACAGTGGGTCACACTTTTTTCAAATCACATAGCTTTGTAACTATACGAGCTAGAGGCGTTAAATTTGATTGAAAGGAAAATAGGTTTATTAGCTGCATTTTGGTTAAAAAAAATTTGAATACATTGGCTGGTTTTTTAATAATACATATTTTTTTAAAAAAAGAATTTTGACCCACTGTGTCTTCAGATGGGTACACAGTGGGTCAACCCTGAGGGCACAGTGGATCAGGTGTATATTGGAATATAAAAAGATAGGTAACTTCTAATATTTTTTATCAAATTCATATTTCAGGTTACACCTAATAAAAATTACCAATTTCATAACAAAAAATAAATGATTCTAACAAATTATGGTTTTCTTAGCTTTTTAACGTAACAATATAATATTTGTTTGGTCATTTCACTCATTCAGTGACATTTTGATTGTTGTTAACTTCTATTGGAATGATAGATAATATGTGAGATCTTTGTTAAATATTTAAATACTGTTGACAAAAAAAAACTAGCAAAATTACAAACCAACTAACAAAAAAATAAAAAACTTGATATATTTTAAATCTTCAACCTTTTTTTATAGCTTATCGACTAGATCACAATTGAGATTAGGATAAATTTTAACAAAACATAAAATCAACTATTTTAGCATTCCACATCAACTAGCGGATATCGATTTGGGAAAAATCAACATTGAAATAGTAGTACGACTGTTGGCGTAAAGTGCTTCCTCCTAGACAAGGTTTAGGCAATAAAAGTTTTATATCGTTCTCCTTAACATATGATAAATCTGGATTAGTTGGCATGTTAAACTGACATTTGCGATTTGCACGGAGGAAACTTACATAATATTCTAATTTATCATTACGCTCCTGTAAAACTTTTCTTACGAAATAAACACTTTTCCTTTTAGTTGAAAAACGAACAAGAACATAATCTTTTTCCGTTGGAAAGCGAGGCAAGACATTGAGCAGTAACTTTTCATCAGTTAGTATTTCGATTTTATTCCCAACTTCCTCTTCCTCGCGACAATCAAGTCGTCATCTTCCTCGCACCAATCAGAGTCTTCATCATGAAAAGGAATATTTTCAGTGTCATCTTCTGATTAACTCTGCAAGACTATCCTAACCGCATTTTTCTTTGGTTCATTTGCTTTGTTCTTTGGTTCATTTGCTCTGTTCTTGTTTGGTAATTTGTTTTTCTTGACTTCCGATCTTTGCACTCTAATGTTTTCTTTTTCCGGTGTATCGGTCGCGATTAAGCTGCAGCCAGGTTTCCTTTTTCTTTTGTTAGCCCTTGGCAGAGCTTTGAGGGGATGTCTAAATTGGCTAGGGCTTATGAAAGCACCTGGTGATAACGCTGCATCTTTCGATTTAGAGCACTGGGGTTTTGCTGGTTGTTGTAATGGTTTTGTTGCAACTAAAGACATGATGTGGCTTCAGAGGCTCTTGTTCACGCTCAGGCTCTGCTCCAGAGAGTGATCCAGTTTTTAAAACTGAAGAACTGTTTTGCTCGATATCTCTGATATCTTGCAAAGACACGTCAAGTGGATTTTCATTAATATTGGGATTGGAACGATCAGTCACAGTGCTGGATAAAAAATCTTCTTTGGTGAAAATATCCCTATCGAAAGGATAGATACCGGTTTTTCTAAAGGAATAAATGATATTTGTTGGAGTCATGGCTTTGATGAAAGCTATCCCTTTCAGCTCAGCTGTATCATAGATCATAACTGGTTTCCCTGGATTTTTGAGCAGCCATTGCGGCCCTGTAATAACTTTTGAATGGCGAATAAATACCCACGTCCAAGGGCTGTAGCTTTGCTGACGTGTGAGGGTGCAGTGTTAATATTGTTACACCGGTTTCTTTAGCTAAATCTAAAGCTTCTATAGATGAGTGCTACTCATGGTTGTCCATAATTAACAATAAAGGATTTTCTTTACAACTCGAGGTATGTTTAATGAAATGTTTCATTGTAGTAACAAATAGCTCACTATTCATCCAACCAGATGATGTAGCTAATCGTCATGATCCAGGGGAAGCACCTTCAAGCATGTGGTCCTTATAGTTTTTCCTGGGAAAAATCAGTACCGGAGGTAAAGCTTGGCCACTTGCACTAATAAAGCAGCAAATTGTTATCAGGGTCCTTTTTTCACTGCTTGTCACTTTTCCAATATTCTTGCCTATAGGACCAATTACCTCACCGTAGTTGTTGCTGTCTCATCCAGATTGAACACTCTAGTACCATCAGCAAATGAAGAATGTCATTTGTAAACCTCTTGTAGATTATCGAAGAAGACGTTAAAAGTATCCTTGTTGAATGCAGTTGCTCTGGCACGACTACAAGCTTCTGGTTTGCGTAGACAGTTCATTATGACGCTTGCGAAAATATTTTAACCAATCAATACCTGCCATCTGGTTTGAAATCCATGACTGTGGCATTTTGAGTTTGTTTATAACAGCCATTTCATATGCAACTTTCCGACAATCTTTTGTCGTTAAGCCGCACTGACTGGAGTCAGTGCGGCTTAAGCTTTATATGTTTGGAAAATATCTCAGTCGTAATCAATATTGGAATCTATGAAATTTTTGACAAACTAGTTCCTCCGCGTAGCCCACTTTTCATTTTTCAAGATTTTCACGTGGACCTTGTAGAAAAAGATATAATAAAATGACCCCCAAAAGATTCGGCATGGACTTGCAGTCTACAAATCTTTCCGAAAAGCACGACACTGCGAATAAACTTCAAGAAAACAATTAAATCCCGGGAGTATACAGCTTGGCTGTTACTTTGATAAGTTGTGCCTATTCCGTATTACCGTGTTCCATATAAGTCCTCGGCAAGCTGCTACATATGCTGTTTATTTACGATAGGGTATTATAATTGATAATTGAAGTTTCAAACATGCCTTCGAAGTTTAATAAGCATTAAACGGTGAACGCGATGAGTGGAGAAAATTGTTTGGAAGTGCTTAAGTTTTAGCACTCTTTGTCTGAACGAATATGGAGAATGAGTATGTAAAGAGAATTAAATGGGTTCCAAGTTTGAGGTGTGTCATGTGGTAGGTGGGAAAATGTGAAATTATATCGCAGATGGAATGATAATGAACGAGCAAAAGAGTGGGGGATAAAGAACAAAGCTATCATCTTTCTCGTTGTATTCGCAGCTTCTGAAAGCGTCACTGAACTTTGTTTCCTTATAGTAAAAGTGAAGATATTAAGCTCATTATGAATGCGAAACTCAGCGGAATTCTCAAACAAAATTTTGTGATTTCGTTTTGCTTTGCTGCAGGTGGTAAAGGCTGGTTTATAATAATTCATCGAATTCAGTATATTTTTGTATGGTAAACAAATGAATTCATGAACGTTCCGGTCGTTCATAAGTGAGCTTGTTTGGGTACACGAGGCAAAAGTAATGACTATATTTATTCATTCATACACAATTGATATTCGAAAATTTTCATATGAAAATCAATAGGTATGTTGATTTGAGAAGATTTGCTCGTTTCTTGAAAAACAAAAAACATTTATATCAATATGATTCAGTTGTTTATTTAGCGCAATAATATAATATTGATAGATCGATACAGGATTGAAAAAGCTGCTTTTTTGTTATCTGTTGAACATGTTCTTCATGTTCGAACAATGTTCCCAGTGTTTGAAATGAAAACTGTCAATATTTTTTGGATGGTATGCTGACGTAACAACACTGCATAACAAATATAATTCAGAGAACGTGATAATTTATACATTATAGGGTTCAGTAACAGTTGGACAAAACGTCTAGAAAGCCTTATAACTTTGTAGGTAAAAATATTTCTTCTATTTTGTTGTCGAATTATCCCACAAATTCAATATACAACGTATAAAAAACATTCAATTGTGAGATTTTCACTAAACAGTTTTACAAAAACGCAACACGCGTTTCGTCATACAGTGGTTTCTTCGCCAGTGTCTTTACTAACTGTATTCTACATTTTCGATGCTCAATATACCTTATTTCACAATTTGAAGCACCTACATATCAAGTACTTCAGTTTTACCTGAGTTGAAATGAATAAAATCATCTGATCTTATGTCCCAGTTTTCAAATTTGAAAAAGTATTTACTAATGTTGAGTCATTCAATTCCTATTGATCATTCAGTAAATAACCCGAATTCCCGAATATATTGATTCCCAAACATTCTAGAAGACAGATTTGAACTGTCTCCTCTGAATGTAATACGTCGTACTAATGATTAAACTCATGTTCTTCTGCTAAAAGGTGGTTTGCGAATGTGAAGTTGGTCTTTTTATTCATAAAACTACTTTTATGCTCTTTAGTTCTTTGGAAAAACATTCTCCCTGTTAGGCCAATATACAGTTTTGGGCAAGGTAAGCTTATTTACTCCTGATCTATCCGACACCAAAGTTTTGTCTTTATTGTTTTTAATAAATTCACTTACACTATTATTCGTTCTGTAAAATATGTTTACGCATTCTTTCTTCAAAAAAACTGGTAATATTATTGGTGAGTTCACCCATATATGACAAAATTTCAATTACTGCTCACTACTTGTTTTTCGTGACGAAAGTCTTTTCACAGTCACATACTGAAAAAAAAATTATAATTTTAATTAATAATCTCGTAAACTGAACACTTCAAAACATAACTCGAATTTTTCCCCGGCAATTAAACCACTGCAATGTAACGAATTAACAAACTTTTTAATATTCCATACAATCCAACGAACGGGCAGTGTCAAACCGCAACTACCTACTTCGAAAATGCGTTAATTGAAATATTTAATTAAAATTAACACATTAGAAGGGTAGACAATATAGAATTAGTATTGAATACCGTCTGGCCAAAGTTTAACCGTAATTAAAATTTGTACGTCCGTGTGAAATTGGAATATTTTGTTAGTTCTCATACAATGGGGAAGAAAAATCTATCCGAGACAACAACTTTTGAATATGAATATTACATAAAAATTACTTTATTTCATTCACATTCACTACTGAAGAAACTTCATTGGAGCATCCCTTGTTAAGATACAGCCCCTTAAAGGGGATACATGAAATTTATATAACAATTTTTTTCACAAGCACTGAAAAAGTTACAATATTGAAATTAACCTGACGTTTTGTACTACCAAAAAGGCACTTATCTAGTAATTTATTTGGTTCACCCCATGATTGTAAGGGGTGGAAAACGCAACTCCTGAAATTTATTTCCAATGTAACTTTTTGTCTTATAATTTGTTTACCATTCAAAAATTTATTTCCGATAGCCTGTTTCTTCACTGTACCGTACTTCAGTACTTCAGTACTTCACTGTACTGTACTTCACTCTTTAATTATATAAATACGCCTCATTTGTGTATTTGAATAGCAAAGCGATCCAGAATTCCATTACATTTCTAGCAGAATTGATATTAGGTCTAATGTATTTTCAAAACCGTATAATTTTCTAATTACATTACTCCATTCATGTTTTTTTGATGAATTAGCAACTCTTCTCTTTCAAATTCAAACTCTATCCATTCTTCCTTCTCCTCAAGCATTCTAATCATGCAATAAATCCAGTTCTGTAATTTCTCTTGTCCAAATCCTTGGGAGCTGCATAGCCCACTTTTGTGCTAATAGCTCTCTGATAAACCCGTTCTCAATCATCCAGCTATTCAATTATCCTTGTTAAACCATTATCATGAAATATAACCATGTTCATTTACGTAAACGTTATATAATGTCTAACAACCTCTTTCCAACCACGTAAAAGATTTACAATAGCATGGAAACGAATCACTTTGACTGTTCCCAGCTGCTGCATCAGAGATAAAACATATTTCCATAATAAATGTAAATTACCTCTGAACACCTTATACGGGATGATTTTATTTCTAGAAGAATATACTGCATGAGTTGATACTATTGAATTAATGTTAAGAGGTGAATTCGCATAATTGTATTGTTTTGTGTGCAGAATTCGAAAACTGCTATTGCGCAACTAATTCACGAAACTGATGAAACAACATTTTGTTGATGAAATAGTATGGCATCCAATTTTGACAGTTCAAAACAATCTGATTCCAGTTTACTGTAAATCCAATAGATGGCGTTGCTGTTAGCACAAATGTCCACATTTACTTAAAATTATCATGAATTTGGACCTTGATCGATACGAAGAAATTAGGTTTCTGTTCCTCTATACGAGTATCAAATTTGATAAAAAAATATTATAAACTAGCATACAGTCGTTAATTATTTCAAATCTGAATTTCCGAAAAAGAGGAGCTTGATGTGTAAGTACAGAGAGGTCCACTGCAGAGATTTCATGAATTGAAATATCTCTGTGTGACTTTTTGATATCCAAGGCGTTTCAAAATATTGTAGACTGACGTCATCAGATTGTTTTGTGTTTAATGATATGATGTCATCAGTTGTTCGTGAAAAATTAGGTGTACATTAAACGACGGGGATCTAGGCTGTCGTTACCAAAAAATAAGGATTCACAACTCTATAGAGGGGGTCCACGAAACTGTATCTGTTTTTGATAGTGAAGAATTGAAAGTTGGCTGGACTCCACCCATCAATGTAGGCAGATATTTCAAGAAGCTCATGTTTAAATTTGCAAATTTTATGTTCAGTACATCGTGTCACACGAAGAATGCTTCGACGAGAATATTCAAATATACGTTCAGCATTTAATTGCCCTGGATCATAAATTCATTTGATGAAACGAAAGTGGAGAATGTGATATTACAAGAGGAGCTACTCAAACTTATCATGAGGAGCAGAAATACCCGAAAAATATCCTGAACTGTGGGAAATTGCGAGGAAGCTTTTCACAGCATTTCTCTCGTCATATTTTATCGAAAGGGGTTTCAATGTGATTGCATACCCTTTATTAAAAAAAGGAACATATTGAATATCTCAGAACGTGGAGATTTGGGAATATTGTTTGATTTTAATTACATTACGACTGAGAAAGAGTGTAATAATTACATGTTTGAATAAATAATATATGAAAAAATACTATTTTTTCATTCTTACCACACCAAATGGAAAATTTTCTACATGAAATAAGTGAGAATTGATTGGTTTCTTGTGCTCTGAGTAGATGTCCATGAAGTAA
>WOGN01009303.1:0-10885 GCA_015342105.1 Leptinotarsa texana | reverse complement strand
TTCCTTTCTTTGGAATATTTCCTCATCCTTTTTTTTGTATCAAGATGGAGTAGTAGAAAGCCAAAAACTTTATTTCCCAAAAATATAATGTTGTTGAAAAATATGTATTTTCTCCATCAGATGTAATATACTAATGTAGAACATTGAATGAAAAATTATGTTTTTGGAGTCAATACTTTCATTCTCTAGGGTTGTTTGTTCAGTTGTTACCTTCTGAATGCGAGGGAAACCTAGTTCTGCAGGAAGTCCAACGGATTACTTTGAAGCGTTTTGAATTCACTACAACATTCTGATACGAAGACCTGAGGCACTACTGGGCAAAAATGTGCTGCGAATGTTCACCGTTAACTTCTTGAAGTCCGGGTCTGGAGATAATACGAATAGTTTTTTTAATTCAACCAGTAGATTTCTGGAGATCCTTGTCCAGAAACAAGAACTTGTACTTCCAAGTATATTAAAAAAAACAGGCTTTCTCTATGATATTTTCATTGATCGTTATCATGATCTTCGTTTCACCCGGAGCAGATCATATATACCTATGGTCGAGGAAACCTAATGAGTACTTCTATTAAATTCAGTATATCTCAAAACGGATCACCCAGACCGTAGACAAATGGAATGCAAAAAAAGTATGGCTGAGAAGAGTACTCTGGAACCTGTTGTGTTCAGGCTCTAGTCTGGCGAGAAATCACGGTAAAGCAAGTCTTATAGAGCACTATCAGCTCTTCAGTGTATCCCACTATTAGACCGGGGGTGAATTGTCATGAATTGTGATTCAAACTAGTAAAGGTTTGGTCATTTTAGGTGATTCGTGTACTTTTCACTTACGCCTATTATCAGTGAATCTTTTGATAACAATGAAAGTCATCAGTGTGTTCACTTATTAACGAATTTCACAAAATTATAAATAGCTAAAATTCATTTCGTGAACATTTCCGATGCTGAGGAGTTTATGATAATATTATATTCTTCAATATCAAATTGAAGGCTTACTCTAATTGATGTTGAATTAGGATTTCTTTCCTAAGATTTCAATTAATGAAAGACTGATCGACTCGATAAAGTAAACAGAAAATGAAGGCCATGAATTTGTTTTTCATTGACTACGGAATCGTGAACAACTAGAATGTATTTAATGAGATAAATGATTGATGCCCTATTAATTACTGTGGAAGAAGTGGAAAAGCAAAAAATAATCTAGGTATATTAATACTAATGAATGAATTTGTGTAATGGATGGGCTGAAAACATTTCAATGAAGCGGATTCATTATTGAATAACAAAAGAACTGAAATATTTCAGCCAGAAAGTTTTTTTAGCCAGAAAGTTCATATATTGACAACACAGTTATGGTGTAGCCATAGTTCGTCTTCTTCTGTTTCTTTGGTTTGTCTTCATTTGGATTGCAAATAACTTTATTAATCATCCATAATATTTTTCTTTGTATATACCTACAGCAACAATTACAATCTTGAATACACGCGTATCGCCCAGTGTATCAAACAACAATTACTACCGATATACAGTGCATTCCATATAAAATGAGCCACCCTGAAAAACCTACCATTTTGAAATATTCGTTCTAGAGACAAATATGGAAGCAATAAATCAGAAAAAGAGATTTTTTTATTAATTTTTGAAACAAAATGTGGTGACTGGACTGAGAAGGAAAAAATTTTCTATAGTAAATGTTCATAAACGTTTCTACCAACTTCCATACAATAGTACAAATGAGCTACCATTGCCGCCCTCACATGTATGAGAATCTCGGGAGTTATTTTTCTGCAATGCCCCATGATATTCTCTCTCAAATCTTCTTTTGTTGTTGGTTTAATCTCATACATTTTAGACTTCAAATGACTCCATAGAAAGAAATCTACAGGAGTGAGATCCCGAGACCTTGATGGCCATTCTTTAGGACCTCTTCTGCCAATCCAGCGACCAGGAAAATGATCATCCAAATATTGTTGCACTAAAGCTGCATAATGAGGAGGTGCATCATTCTGCTGAAAAAGTATTTCGTTTTCGAATAAATTTATATCCTCCTTAATTGTTCTATTGATGTACGGTATTTTTCGATTCTCCAACATATTCAAATATTTAACCCTAGTCAAATTATCATCGATAAAAAAGTCATATGATGTGGTGACCTAAAATTCCTGCCCAAACATTCAATTTTTGAGGGAGTTGTGTATGAACTTGGCGGTATAAATGAGGATTCGTATCACTCCAATATCGACAATTTTGCAGATTCACCTCTCCATTCAAACTAAACGTACATTCACCCGAAAAACAAATTTTATACAAGAAATTCTGATGCGAGTTGATCCATTCAGGGAGACTTTCAGAAAACTCGATACGTCTATCAAAATCATCTTCGTTCAATTCATGAGGTAGTCTAATCTTATATAGATGAAATTTATACTTACGAAGGATCCTGAAAACATTTGTTTCAGGATTCGTTTCGTTTCCAACTCAAATAAATTTTAGCTCCTGAACCATAAGCGTCAGACCATATGTTTTTCCTTTGTTAAAATCTGATCATCATGAAGCATCTCATAATGCGAAATAATATAGGGTGATCCATTTGAAAAAAATTGGTGACATGGTCAAGGGGTAACATTAAATGTAAATATGCCACAATGCTATACTATGGTTGACGTGTTTTGTTATTTTGCCTGCAAATCATTGTATTCAGGGTGGTCCGTTTTAAATGGAATGCACTGTATTTTTCTCGTTGATCTAATCTAAATTGGATTGTGATTGATTACTAACATGAAATTAGAAATTTTCAAACTCAATATATTTGACCTCACTTCCGATTCGTTTAAATTTGTCAGATCAATAGATACCGATATAAAAACTCGAGGGTCATTAATTCATGCACTTTCAGGTGTGGTACGAGTTTGAAACCTTGAAGCATTATTCTTTCATATTGTGAACTGGCGATACATCCAAAATTTATTGTTCCTAAAAATCTAAAGCTCATATTCGCTGATGCCCCAATAATTTCAAGAAAATAAAGAATGAATCCTAGGTATGGCATATCACTTCGTGAATATATGTAACCTGCACACTGACATGGATCATAAACTGGCATTTATATCAGACATTAAATGATACGGCAAGACAAAAAAGTAATTTTATCAGGATAAAAACGCATCAGGATATAAATAGACATCAATAAAGATATTGATATGAATATATAGAATATCAGAAATAAATCATTATGTTATAATATATGTTTAGATGACAACTAACAACTTGAATAAAACGAGTCAATAAAATGAATTGATACTGAAAAAACAAATTATTTAAAATCAAGTTTTTCAACAAGCTCTAAAAAATTATGTTCAAATTAAAGCTTATCGCCCACTTGTCCGGCACAGCACAGCATGGCACGTCACGTCAAAATACTGATAGGATTGGAACAATGAAAATGAATGGACCAGCGCCGGCCAGCGCCAGCCAGCATCATCTTGTCCAAAAGTGCCTGGGAAGTTGCAGTCTTTCTGTTTTGCTATTCCATTAGTTGACAGCACAGTTTCAGACGTTACCTATGAAAATGGACAAGTGAAATTCCCTTGAAATCGAACACAGCACCTTCAGTATGCTGGTTGTAGCTGGACAAGTGAGCGACGCTACTACCCGCTGCCATCAGGCGACGGACAGTGCCGTGCTGTGCTGTGCCGGAAAAGTGAGCGACAAGCTTAAAAGAAGTCTATCAATTTGGTATCTATTTCATAAAGCAACACAGTATTTTCTTGGAATGGACGAAATCGAGTATATCGAGCTGTCGTTAAATATTTGTTTTTGAAGGCAATTCGCCTATGCAATTGAAAGATGAGTTGGATTCTGTGTATGGGGACTCTCCACCATTATTTACATTAGTGAAATTTTGGGCAGCTGAATTTGAACGTGGCCATAAGAGATTGGGAGACGATGAACGTTCGGGACATCTAAAAACTGCAACCTCCAACGAAAACATCGACAAAGTTCACCAAATGGTACAAGACGGACGCCGAATTGAAGTGAGAGAGATAGAAGAGGCTATAAACATGTCAAAAGAACGTGTTTGTCACATATTGAATCAACATTTAAGCATAAAGAAGCTGATCGCGCGTTGAGTGCCGCGTTTGCTCACGTTAAACAAAAACGTATTCGTTTGAACATTTTCAACGATCTTAGTTTGTTGCAGAAATCGACCATTCGGTGAATGGTCGATTTCTGGATCAATTTTTGAGTGAAGACATCCTTAGGGTGAGGGCTCCACTTCAAAATGCATTTAATTCATCAGACGAACGAAGGCATCCCATATTGCTGCCATCAAAAAAAATTGTAGATCTAGTTATTGATCAATACCGTGTTGATTATCTTTATACTGGACAGAAAATTTATTCGTCAAAAATTTAGGATCCCGCATGCGACCACGTGTATTCGTTATGCAGCAAACATATAAAAAATAACTCCTTTTCCTGGTTTCAAGATTGAAGAGTTTCGTGTTTTTGAACGCGTTGGAATTGATTACGTAGGCCTGTTCTTCATTACACCATACCGACCACGAGAACAACGTATTTTGACTAAAGCAGACATCTGTTTGTTTTTGTGTCTTTTAGTGAAAGCTATACATATGAAACTTGCTTCTGGTTTGTCAACAGCGTTTTTTCTTGCCGCGTACGAAAGCTTTTTTCTCGCAGAAGCACGTGTACACTAATTTTGTCAGATGAAGAAACACACTTTATCGATGCACGTAACAAATTAAACGAAATAGAGGAAATGACTGTGAAAAGGATTGAATGGAAATTATTGGACCCTGATTTGTAGGGATTTGGGAAGCTAATATCAAAGTGTTTAAGGGCATTTTCAACATTTCATTGGAGAGCAAATGTTCATCTATGGATAACTCAACACCGTACTCATTCAAATTAAAGCTGCTCAAAATAAAGTCTTGTGTTTAGTAAGCACTGATCTTCTAGTTTCTATTGAATTAACGCCTACACATGTTATCAACGTATGCGCAACATTAGATAAACTTTCAGCACAAAACATACAAGATGTGCTGAATCATCTCACATATGCTAGCAAATGATGGATCGCATTGTTCAAGATTATTGCCAAGTGAATCAAAACCATCAAACTCTTTGAAGAAGAAACTGTTGTTTTTATTATTAAAAACAATGCGGTGGCTCTTTGGAGTCCTCGAAAAAGTTCAGCCAAGAAAAGCCGGTAATGTTAGGCCCGTCACCATTCAAACTCAAAAAAAGTACCTGTTTGGACATATGTAAGTTCTGATTTTGATATGTAGTTCGGAAGTGCTTTTAAAGTATTAACGAAGAGTAAGAGTTATTTGGTTCCACCGCTTTGAATCGTGTCCGTTTATTCCATTCGGTTCTCGGTCGAAAAATTTGCGAAAAAGTGTTCGCTGATATCCTGTCTGGTTTTCCTTTCTTCTCCTTATCTCTCATTACCTATATAATCCACCAGAAAGAGAAAACAACGGAAAGAGATTTCATCGGTTTGGACTTCCATTGTCTGATATTATATAGAATGATTTGAAATCCCTGAAAGAATAGTCATCACCTGAAGACGATTGTGGATAGTAACAATCGAATCGTCTTGAAGTAACTTGGTTTGGAATCTCTGAACTTTTTATTTTCATTTTATTGTTCAATTGTTCTATTTTACTGAAGTGTCCAGTGTAGTGTCCATTTCAGGTTTTTTTACTTAATACAATTATTATTTTTTTATTTTTTTTTCATTACTTCTGTCAGGGATTTCAAATCATTTTATATAATATCAGACAATGGAAGTCCAAACTATTGAAATTCATCATGAAACATTGTCAATCACCGTCAAACAAACGGAAAAAGACCTTGTTTACTTGGGTGATTTTTTATACAGTCCATAAAGCAATTGAATTTTTTAGATTTATTTACCCGATTTTATCAACCGTACAAACAAATGCAACAACTGATCTATTTTGATATTTTCATATGGACTTATATATCTGTGTTAATGAAATCTTAATATTTCTACTTGAAATATATAGAAAACAACGGAAAAGAGTAACATTATTCATCAACGTGGTGGTTTAAAAAAATGTCTTCATTATTATTTTTAATGTAATACACATTTATACAATCTGTTTAATGAATGAGATGGAATTAATATAAAAGAGTAACACACCTAAAAATAACTGAACAGGACATACAATACAGTCTATTCACGACCAGTTTGAGTAGGTACACTTATGCAATAACGAAAAGTATTGTGTAATCATTTTAAAAGGATATATACCTACACAGTGGTATCCATGAGATTATTTCAAAGAATTCGTGGAATACGGAAATTTGTTTTTTTTAATAAATCACTGCTTGTATTTTTGTAACATAATGGTTTCCAAAATATATGTCAAGTTATTTAAATATCATGAAATATTTGGAAAACCTTGAGGTTTCATATAGCTCCTGTTGCTGTTTTCTTGTTATTTTTCGTAAGATAATATTGAAGATGACGATGGTATCGAAATGAGTCATTATTGAAATTAGTTTATCTAAAATATATAAATTATGTGTCACGTTGTTTGTCCGCAATGTACTCCTAAACTACTCAACCGATTTTAATCAAATTTGCACTCCGTGTGCAGTTTGATCCAACTTGAAAGATAGGATAGGTTATATCTTAATTTACAGTTCCAATATTATTTTATTGCAAATTATTTTTGTCTATTATTTGACATTCACAATTATCTGTTAACTCCAAACAATTTTAACAGATGGCGATATCTGTTGACTAGATCGAGTAAGTAATCAATAGATGGCGCTAC
This sequence comes from Leptinotarsa texana, assembly GCA_015342105.1. NCBI lineage: Eukaryota > Metazoa > Arthropoda > Insecta > Coleoptera > Chrysomelidae > Leptinotarsa > Leptinotarsa texana. Next base: position 4,059 of record WOGN01009303.1, on the reverse strand, counting down.
TATGTTAAACCTACAAACGTGTAAATACGCAATGCATTGAACTGACAGATAATTTCTGCACTGTTCTTCAGGAAAAAAATGAATTGATTCAGAGTATTTTTCCGGATATACAGAATAATTACTTGAATCGTAACTGGCTCAGTCATCGGGCGATTTTGGCAGCCAAAAATGTTAATGTTGACGAAATTAACTTCCAGATACAACAGTTGTTACCAGGCGATATAATGCCTTTTAAATCAATCGATACTGTTGTTGATGGAAATGAAAGTGCAAATTACCACTCACAAGAGGTAACAGCAGTGAAGAACTCTCTCCGCGGGAAGTATCAGATCTGGTCGGGGATGAACAAAGTTGCTGCAACAAATATGCTTGCCGTTGGACTTTTGAGTTTGAAGTATCTACGAAACAGAATGGTACTAGATACAGCCTGAAAAGTCGTCAGGACTTCGGATCCCCTTCTCTGCATGGTCCGTGACCATGAGAGAGCATGAATTGGAGCAGTTCTCTTTAGGGCAGCTGCCCGAGCAGCTGATGAATTCGGTTTAATTTTCGACACTGAACAAAGTGACCACAACTCTGTCACCGAGTTGGAACCCGTTCAGCAAAAAGCTCATATAAAAGCCGCAAAGATCACCTCAAAGACAAGGATAAGCCAATGCACGGGGTGTTCTTCTATAACATTGGAGACCTTGGCTTATCAAAGCGCCTGACTTTCGCTTTCCTCAATTCGAGTGAGCTGTAACCGGAAACTGAGGGATTCTTCATGGCTTGCCAGGATGGTGTCTTCAACACCTAAGTCTACCGCTGTCGCGTGATAGGTATGCAGGTTCGTAACACAAGATGCAGGGTCTGCCGCGAGGCGCCCGAGACCCTATTGCACTTGCTATCAACATGTCCAGCATATGCGAAATAACGCGGCGCTAAGAGTGCTACATTACTATCTAAGGCACTCTTACGGTATTGATGAGACACCGTTTTGAGAGATATTGAATCCTTTGTGGGGAACGAGAAGTGCCGAATTTATTGGCATTAGCTCATACAAGCTAATAAGCCTGATGTCCTTCTCGACCACCAAAGCAAGACGATATCTGTCGTGGTTTTCAGCTTCTGGCGAGACAATTATCGTCCGAAAAGAGGAGGAAAAACGGATACCAGATTTTCTCTTCGAACTCCGCAGACTCTACCCATCGGACTCTATCCGCAGACACTCTGTCAAGATGGTTATTCTGATTATTGGAGTCCTTGATGGAATGATGCCCTCATTACTCTCGAATTTTAAAATTATACCGGCTTGCCGCACCAAGGCAGAAATCTTAGCCGGACAGATGCAGAAGGCTGTCATTCTTGGCTTACTGTGCTTGCTCTGGGCACATGATTCTTGTACCCAATGATCACTTACCCCACGATGTGGGGAGTGGTCATTGGTTGATAATTCTGGCGCGCCCTCCCGAGTGTATCGAGGCTTCGGTGGATAAAAATAATAATAATAACCAAGTTGGAACCCGTTCAGCAAAAATAATGGGACAAAATAGTTATTGGTGTAGGGGACCCAATAACAAGAGAAGCACTACTTTGGGTTGATGAATTAACTTTAGAAAAAGCAATCCATTTCTGCAGGACCAGTGAACAGAGTAAACAGAGTCTTAAGTTTCAAGAGTGCCACTGAAGTAAATGTCATTCACAATAAATTTGAGAAACACAATAGGAACAAGCAAGAAGAGAGATATAATAAACCGATTAAATCTGAGAGGAGCAAAGAGACTTTTATATGTAGGAGGTGCCGGAAGATACATAGGCCTCAAGAGTGCCTTGCCTATAGGAAGAAATACAAATAATGTGGTAACGAGAACCATTTTGCTGTTGCCTGTAAGGTCAAGAATATTAGAAATGTTGAACAACGACAATTCCAACGAAGAGAAAATATTTTTTGTCAATGTAGGTTCGAAGAAAACGGAAGGCATCAATATTGTGAGTGCCTTGGAAGAAGTCCTACTTATAGAGAACAACAAATTTGAGGTTAGATTAAACACAGGTGCTGATGTGAGTGTTATGCCTTTGAGTATATTTAAACATGTAAACAAACAATTTAAGGTTTGCCCTACAGATTATGTGTTGAAAGGGTTTGAATCCTCGGAAGCCAAAACTATTGGTATAAGTAATTTGCATTGCAAATACAATGAAGATTTTGTAATTGTTGATGGAGCGAACCAGGTTCTCTTAAAGGGCCAGGAATGTACCAATATAAATCTGATTAAAAGAATAAATAATATAAATGTATATAACACAGAGAGTTCAGTTGATACCGAAAAAAAATCACTGACCAACTCAGAAGTTTTTAATTGGTTTGGTAGGTTTCCAGGGAAACATAATATTACAGTAAAACAAAATTTTGAACCGGTTAGCAACCCACCTACAAAGGTACCCATTGCTATTCGTTGTGAGGTTAAAAAAGTGTTGAATAGGTTAGTAGCTCGAAGAACGTAAAAGTGGGTGAAATGTCTCCTATAGCCAGTGTAAATAGAATTGTCTTAGTAGAGAAGGCTAATGGTAAAATACGTCTTTGTTTAGACCCTTCCGATTTAAATTCTCAAATTATCAGAAAGCCAAAAGTTAGTTTGAATATTCAAGAAATTTGGTCTAACTAAGTAAGGAAAAAACTTTTCACTCAATTTGATTTAGCTGAAGGATGCCGCCATTTAGAGTTGGTATAAAAGTCTTCATGGAAATGCTGTTTTGCAATCACCATTTGGCATTTATAGATGTATTGTTTTACCTTATGAGTTATCTAATTCACAAGATCTCTTCCAAATGGAGGTTGAAAAACAATTTTCAGGTATAAAAAATGTATTGATTTGTCACGATGACATGACCTGCTCAGGCGCGAACAGGGAGGAACACGATATAGCGGTGGGTGAAGTCATAAAGCGGGAGAAAAAGGTGAATGCGAAGTTTAACAAAGAAAAATCTCAATTTCATAAGGGTAGAGTAAAATTTATGGGTCAAGTATTTTCTCAGGAAGGTGTGCAAATACATGAAGATAGGCTTGAAAGCTCTAAAAATTAAGTTTCCCCGTGAATAAAGTTGAACTCCAGAGAATTATATGTTAGTTGAATTATGTAAGACGTTATGTCAAAAATATGTCCGAACTTATGCATCCATTACAAGAACTTTTTAAAGGTCATTTAGAATTTTCAAGAGATCTTTGACATGCTGAAAATCATTGTAAGTAAGTCTTCAGCATTAGTTTCCTTTGATTGTAACAAAAAACTGTGTTACAGTGTGATGCATCTGAAACTGCTTTATTCAACAATATAACAATAATATACTAAACTTGGTCGCTTGTGCATCTCGCACCATTATTGATTTTATAAATTTAATTACAGTCAAACTGAGACGGAAATATATATATATTTTGCAATATATTTTGGTTGCTAAAAATACCATGATTACAATTATAAATATACAATTTGGATCTGCAATCATATGATCCAGCATATCAGATCCTGATATGCTGGAAATGGTGCATTCTGTGAGTAAACAACCTATGAGTGAGTTTGAAAAAGATCAGTTTAGAATTGAAACGTGTAGGGACCAAACGTTATAAAAAATTTATGATTATTATCATAACGGGTGACCAAAACCTAATTTAATACTGAATATAGAATAAAGAAAATACTATGTTTATTCATTCGTTACAACCGGTTTCGGTTTATAAGGCCTTATAAGCATCCGGAAACATATGCATGGTATAATTATATATCTGTATAAAAATTTGCGCCCTCTACCAAAAGTTGATTCAACTATAGAGTATAAATGTATATGTTTCTGGTCATTTTCACCTCCGGACTAAAAGTTCCCAGACGATGAAAAATGACATGAGTAATATAATAGAGTCGAAAAACTGACGAAAAAAGCGGAGCCCAACACAACCGTAACATATTATGTTCGGAGGTGTAGAAATTTTGACGTAAGGCTCCGTGAACGGTGAACACATCTGTTCGGACCAAAAATCTGTAATGTATCAATAATCAAAACACAATGTAAGTAAAAATAAACTCC
>WOGN01009302.1:0-10886 GCA_015342105.1 Leptinotarsa texana | reverse complement strand
ATGATCTACATTTCTATGTATACAGTTAGTTCTTCAAAAATGATGACTCCCTTCCTCTCTTCAAAATATTTCCACTTTTTTTGTGTTGAGATGGAGTAGGAAAAAGCCTAAAACTTCTTTTTCCAAAAATTAGTCAATACTAAAAATATAACCTTTTCAAAATTATATAATTTTTTTTCATATTATACTCCAATAACACCATGATGAGTGTCGAGTGTGGATCGAAAACACGTTGAATGCATCCGAGTTTTATATTACATTGTGAATGAATTCCAAGAAAGTGTTCAATGGTCTTTTTGACAAAGTTCAAACTGAAATTACCAGAAATGAATGTTTATCAATTAATGTATGCTCAGTTAGTGATCAGTAGTAGGTATGCAAACAACGTGAATGAAAATGAAAAAATATATGATGAATAGCTGATGGAGAAGGCATAAGAAAAATTATTTCGAACCAAGCTGCTTTACTATGTTCCAATAATCAGTATCCATAATCATTTTCCAGTCATAACCAATATCACTGTCTTCTCTCCTTGTTGTCTCCTGGCCAATGTCTGTTTTACCAGCCTTTCGGAGTAGCCATTCAATTAACGGTTTTGAAAACTGTATCCACCAGGTAGACAGAGTAGTTTCAGACACATCTGCCTAGTAATTCTCTGATTACTTCTATTTGATTTCATTTTCATCTATGACCTTGAGAGTATCTGTGCGTCACTCCTACAGTGACCAAGTTTAAGATTAGTTCTGTAGACATTTTTATTTAGGAAACAAAGGATTTCGTCTTTGACTTCTCCATCTTCATACAAAAAATATGAGGGGAAAGAAATGGAAAGAGCATTCAATACCAAAAATTACATGTAATGTTTCTTAATCTACAAGAACTGTTGAAAATGACTATACACCCCGCTCTGATGCAAGAATCCAATATTCTCATCAACTCCCGAGCTATTTCAAAAGCAGCAGGATCGTATCTGATTGCTTTACACCCAGCAATTATCCGATTTCTCAAATCTTCCACATCTTTCACTGTAATCGGAATGTTGTTGATGGGTACCAACGGAATTGTTATATTTTTCATAACTTGGTAGGTCCAGTGTAGTACGGTATACTTTTATTTCGGCTATGTTAATAATTTTTAAACTACCAAAATTATTATTGTCGAAATTATTTTTCGCCCCGTATCTTCGAAACAAAGCGCAAAAATCATGAAAAAACAGAGTATCATTTGAATTTTTGCCACATGTTCAATGAATACCTTGTAAAATAATATGTAGATCATGAAAAGCAGTAACTTTTAGACACAAACTGGAAGAAGAAGCCCTTTCGAAACAACTACTTTTTTTTCATTTAAACATTGAATTAAACGAAACAACTACTGAATTATGATTCACTGAACCACTGAATTATGATCACCGAATTATACAAAAAACACTTTTTTCCATTCAGTTTGTGTTCCAAACATTCGTTATGGAATGGAATCTGGTATCATAGTTGGAGATATGAATTCGAACTTGAACGATGACAATGAACTTATTTCAGAATATTTAGCCGTAATGAGGGAGTATAACTTTATTTCAATGATTAACAGTGACACACGTATCGAGCGGGAAGCATCAACCTTCATAGATCATATTTTTTTCAATGTTGAAAATTAAGTTATAAAAAGAGGCAACCATTCCAGTTGCGCCGATTAAAGCAATGTATTAATTACAATGCTTTGAAAAAAGACCTCAAGAATCATAACTGGACAGAATATTTTCATACTACAGATTCTAATGGATTGGGAAGTACGTTCATAGACATATTTAAGCATCTTATTGCACAAACACTAAACAAAGAATTATGCATCGAAAAGAAAGTAAACGTAAAAATGTATTACTAAAGGGCTTGTTACTTCAATTAATAAAAGAAATGATCTATATTGTGAACATAAAATATATCCCAAAGATGCTGGAAGAAAACGACATTATAATCAATATCGTAATCAGGTAAATAGACTAATCAATCTAAATAAAGAAAATTTTTATAGAAACAAAATTAATAGGAATAAAATTCAAACAAAAAACTTATTGAAAAGTGTGAATCCGTGCCCTAAAAAGAATGATACAATAAAAAAAAATAATTAATAATGAAAACAACTTCAAAAGAAGTTTCTGCAGTTATATTGCAAACATATAAAACTGGCAAATGTCCATCTGAATTCAAAATTTCAGCTGTTACCCCGGTATATAAAAAGGGCGACAAATCTCATACTTGTAACTATAGGCCGATCTCTCTGATTACGTTAATCACAAAAGTTTTTGAAGAGTCACTGAAATCAAGAATAAATAATTTCCTTGATGAGAATAACATGACATCATCCCTGCAGTAGAGGTTCAGAGAAAAATTATCGAGCAATGATGCAATTTCCAAAATTACCAGTGAGATATATAAGTTGATGGATGGAAGTAAACCAACTGCATGTGTGTTCCTGGATTTTGCAAAGGCTTTCGATACTGTGGATCACCAAAAGCTGTTGGACTCCCTGCAAGATTCAGGAATACCAGATGTGGCAAATTAATTATATTTAGATCATTTGAGTGCCGCAAACAGTATGTGAAAATAGGAAAAGGAATCAACGAAGAGAAATTAATAAAATATGGGGTACCACAAGGTACAGTGCTAGGGCAACTACTTTTTTCATTATATATAAATAGTCTACTCACCATCCATGAAACTACAGATCAAATTGTGAGCTTCGCTGATGACACTGCCATTCTATACACTGCAGAAACCTGTGAGAGTTTGAAAATGAAAATTTGTTTTGTTTGTTGAATATTATCAATTGGTTTGACTATAAGTTGCTTACCGTGAATTTTGACGAAACTTTTCATATACCTCTTTCGAATTACAGAACTTACTCACCTACGTTCACACTGGGACAGATTGCCATCAAACAAGCAGAGAGAGTCCGATATCTAGGAGTTACGATAGATTGACATTCAAGATGGAATCATCATATCGATGAAGTAACTGAAAGTTTGAGACCATTGTTATATAGATTCAAATGATTCAATAGAATATTAGATACTCGTTCCCTCAAAACTCTATATTATTATGCTCTTTTGAAGTTACGAATGCGATATGGTATCCTTAACTGTGGTGGTGTACTTAATACCCATATTCAAAAACTTGATATAGTACAGAAAAGAAATTTGAAAATAATATACCAAAAAAAATATACGTATCTGTCAAAAAAGCTTTCTGAGGATGCAGCTATCCTCAACGTCATAAAGATATATTTACACGAAATAGCAATTTTCATGAGTAAAAATAAATATACCCTTCAAGAGTTAGAGCATAGTTATACCACAAGAAACAAAGCAAACATGTTAATACAAATACAGACAACAAAATAATCGGTGGGACAACGTTGTTTTAGTTTTATGGCAAATAAATTCCATAACTTTCTAGAGGATATGCATAAAAATAAGCTAGTGAAAGTCAACTCGATACCACTAATGAAAATATATTAAAAAAGTATCTCCTCAATGTACATCATGAAATCATATCAAATATCATTGATAACAAATAACTTATCCAAATGTCCCTACTTTCATCGCTATAGAAATAAATTTCGATTTTTTTTTTTGTATTCCATATGAAATTGCATATGATGTTTCGGAAAGTCTTTAATTTGCTGGTAAATAAACATATTATTATTATTATTATCATTCACTTGTGATGCACTATTTGGAACGTTTGGTGTAGTAATGAATATTACTGGAGTTTTTTCCCAACATGAATACGTTATTTTGACACTTCGACACGTGTTTCGATTACCAAGCGATTATTTTCAAGAGGAAGAATAAACTCAGTTTAAATCTTTTTCTTGAAGATGATCAATTGTTGATCGAAATACGTGTCAAATAATGGTATGTTGTTGAAATGAAACTTCCTTTATATACACAATTTAGTAAACGAAAGAGGTACATGGAACACTGTCATTCTCAATGTTGGACATACAATGATTCGAAATAAGACACTAGCCTTATTGTCTTTCAACGCCAAACAATTTATTTTGTATTGTATTTGACAAAAAAAGTTGGCACAATCAGAAACAGTCAACAATACAGAATGTTAAGTTCTCGGATAATCCCCCTATACTAGCAAAACAATTGCTCTTCGCGATGGACGAACAAAGGTTTGAGTTTCACAGTGGCAGTACGAATGTGAACGTGCGAGCCGGTGGTGCTATCGAGTATCCATAAACCAAGGTACCGATTTACGTGTGATCCTTTATACCCACAATGCAATAACCCCTCACAGTCCACTATTTGCTGCTGATTGCTGATCCGAAAGCTTCAGAGTAAGAGCAAGGACCATGAAAACCTTCGACGAATTGATCCGACATTTTGGTTATATGTACATGCCAAACTCAATATATACCCCAACACAGAAATTAAAAAGACAATAGAATTGATACGGGTAATGACACAATTGGAAAGTTCAGAAATTTGTAATTACTATATGATGAATTTTGAAAGTCCACCTGACTACTCCACTCGATGAATAATTAACAAATTCTCAACAATAAAATTGAAATGAACTGATTCGCATCGGAAACGCAGCTTCTCAACAATGAAGTTCAACAAGTATTGTATAACTTGGATCCGTATGCCGTACGTTAGGACGATTTTTGATCTACCACAAATCAGATACGTCTTCTGAGCCTGTATGAGTCGTAGCCGTTAAGAAAATCAATAATCTCTACTCCATCCATCAAACAAAAATTTTCTTTGTGTATTTCTGCAGCTCCCACTGCAAAACAGGAAAAAATAAATCAGACCCATAAAATGCATCTATGATAACTATCGTTATTAGTACCATCAATTTACTGTTTGAAATGATGTTTCTTCAAAATCAAAAGGTTTGTTCAATAAATCTTTGAAATCATCTCATCTTTGGGAAAAATTTGGAATTTCATCACGACATACTTCAATAGTCATATCAAAAGCAAACTTTCAGACTGAATTCTGTATGGGGTTTGAATCATACCGTAATTATCTCACTTTGACCCAATATTTTCAGGTAATTTAATACTACATTCATCTATTCATTACAGAACGTGTGTCGAAACCTGAAAAATGTAAGTTTTCTTGTAGATATCTTGTCAATATTAATATGGTCGTCGTAGTGGGCGGTATTGATCCTTTGTTTCAAATATCATCTGGATATTGGAATTTAAGTTGTATGGCACAAGGACAGTATAACCGAAGAAAAAGTCAAGTTAAAAAGAATAAAACTGGTGATTTTCGATTCACGATGTCTGGAGACAAACCACTAATTCGATCGATTCATGTAAAAGATGACATTGGGTGAATACAAAAAATTGACTGCTTCATTTCATCCGATATAACGATGAAATGCCATACTCACCACATTGTCATAAGGGGAAATAATTATGAATTTTCAGAAATTTGAATCCTCTTCTCTGCATCATACATCATACACTCTCACGGTAACATTAAACCTGCTTTGTGGTGACCATCGTACAGAGACTCAATTGAATTACTGTTTCCTGTTGGGTATCTAAGCAAAATGATTTAAAACTCACACCTTCAAACCAATAAGAATTCACCAAAATCATAACTGATTGCATTGAAGGTCAATCACAAAGTAGCAAATTTATTACATTACACTAGTATTCCAAATAATTTCAATCGTAAGTAATTTCTGAGAAATTTCTGTTTCAAAATATTTTCTCAAACGTCGAACTCATTCATTGGAGTGACACTTCGTTTTGAAATATATAGTCGAACCCAGTACTTCACCTGAAATGTATAATGATTACAGAACGAGAGTAGTTTGAAACTCGCATAGCTTTCTGTCATGCTAATTTGTAACGATTTCCGTGGAGTAGCGATAGAACTCTGTACTGCATTTTTTTATTTTTTCCATCCGCTGAATTTCCAAACTATTTCCAATTGAATAATAGTGTATCATATGACAAATGTGGCCATTACTCCTGAAAACGAAATTTTTGTTTTATTTCATTTGAGTGAACTGGAATACATAGGAAGAATCAACCTGACGAAAGAATTCAATATTTTTTTCAATTTTTGTTATTAATGCAACTTTGAATAGGTTGAAAGTAGTGCAAAAAAATTGTAGGGGACCAAAAATTGAACCCAGAAGTTTGCCTGACAGAAAGGTATCCGAGTTTCTAATCACTTTCATATCATTATCAAATGACGAACTTCTGGAAGTTTTTCGTTACATTACAAATTTCTGGGTACACTAATTTCCCCGTTTCGTTTCTATGTTGATATTTCAAACTGTAAATTCAGAGATTACGTTTAACGCTCGGGAACATACTATGAAGGAAATTCTGAAGAAATACATGCGATTCAAATTAGTTGAAACTTATGAATTCGTGATTGGTCACGAAGGTACTGAATTATGCAACTATGATTGGTTTGAAGCTGTGACATGAATCATTTTGAATACTTACTCAATGTAAATCGCTGAAATAATCGATGCTTTTTTAATGATCATAGAAAACAAATGGAAAATATTTTTGAGCACCTTGTTAGATTGCTTCTATGGACGTTATTGATATTACTTCCATTCGGCATATACTTCACAAAAAAATTTTTTGGGGAGCTGTCGCTCCCCAACAAACGATAATTCTCAAAATTTGAAACTTGTACGAGCTAAGGACCGAAAAGGTCTTACCTTTTAACGTGTGATTTCTAACACGAGTTGGATGATGGATATGAAAATCAATCGCCCATCCTTGCGATTCACACAGCGGTCGGTTGAGTTTGTCGAGCAAACCATCTACGTCAACCCACCAGGCTATCGTACATCGCATTTTTAACGATTCAAAATAACACAGCTCATTCACACACTTTGGTACGTGGGTTTTCTATTCAAAATATAGAAAAATTACAATGAAATTGCCAAATAAAAACATCACTTACGAAGACGACTCTCAGCGGTGTGAAGTAGATGATGGGTGCATTTATTTCAGAATGATGGAAAAAAAGTGGATTCCCCTGTTGGTGCGGGAATCCACTATCATCCAAAAATTCAAAGAAAAATATGAATTTTAATTGTATCAGTGATAAAGACAATTCATTTTGATTTCCAGCAAATCACATTGAACTGTTTGCTTTTCAGAGTTGAGTTGAATAATGAAATCTTCTCAGAGAAAGACAACAAAAAAATAATATTAAATGCAAATACGTGACGTCACGTAAAAGCTCACAATCATTTATCACAACCAGATAATTGCGTATTGTAAGATATAGATATACAGTATTCTGCCTTGGAAATTCGACGGTGATCTCAGCCCACTGCTAAGATATATCCAGGAAAGTCCACAAAAAAAAACGTTGAAACAAGTAATCGGGTCCAATTTAATTCATTCTAACTTGCGGATATATTATTCTATGCGGATAGCTTAACACCCTGAAGAAAATATTCTTCGTCACGACAATATTTAAATAAATAGTGTGAAAAGGAAAATCAGAAGTCAAGCATGGTCGCTTGATGAATAAATCGGTTCCTGTCAATGAGATACAGAATTTTCTGTAAAACACTATGATGATGACGAAACATACGCTCCAATGATACTGAGTTTATAATGGAAAATGGAATTTTTCGGAAGTACCAATTTCACGTTTTTAAACATACAGGCCGTTTCTTTTATCATGTGGTAACATTGTTATATTATAAACCTTAACAGCTACGATTAAATGAGAAAAAAGGTAACTGTCATCGGATAAAATATATTGGTTGAAGAAAATTTACGGAGACTCTCGCGCTTCTCGAGTTATACGGGGAAAACAACCAAAAATGCTGTTTTTCGTGTTTTTCTAATGGAATTGTTATTTCGGAAAACATCAAGAAATGGAAAAGGAAAATGTCATTTGGTATATCCAAAGTGTACTATGACGATGTAATAATGAATATTAAATAAAACGTCTTTTTATTACAGATATTGGTTAAGCGATAAATTCACAATCCAAGGTTTACATTTGATATTTTTATAGCGTTTCATTTGAAATAAGCACCATCATCAGTGACAACAAACAAACAGAAAAACAATTTATTGTATCATGAACTTTTAGGAAAAATGAAATCAATACGGAAAATCAAAGCTACATGGCTATCTACATCAAATGCTCGAATTAACGACCTCTTTGTTGAATAAATATAAGGTGTCGGTTCAGACAATTTTTGTAGCAATTTTCTAGCATTATAGGTGTGATACTAATACATGCATCTCTTATTTTTTGTTTTTGATGGTCGATATCTGTAATTGGTGTTTAAAAAACCTCATCCTTCATATATCCCCAGACAAAAAAATCTAGAGGAGTAAGATCTGGGGATCGAGCTGGCCAGTTAATTGGCCCATTGTTTTCAATCCATTTTCTTAAGAATATTGTATGTAAATGTTTCCTTACTTTTGCTGCATTATGGGGAGGAGCACCGTCCTGTTGAAAATATTGTATTGCATAGCGGATATTCAGTGGCAATTCATGTAAGTAGCCATTGAATTTATTGGATAGAAAATGAAGATAAATTTCACTATTCAAATGAGCATCGTAAAAGAAAAGGTCACGGAAGTTTGTATCCACAATTCCCAACCAAACATTAATTCCGAACCTTTTTTGGTTTCTCTATGTGAATATTTATTTATATTAGTCCACCTATGATACATATTTCTGTTAAACTAATCATTGTTGGTGAATTTTCATTCGTCCCTCCATACGCCTATTATTTTTCCACAAATATATCCAACTTCCGTATTTGTACATCTCAACCACTTCGCAAGCCGTACTGTTATTCCGTAATCCCTTTCATCGAAGTGATGAACTTTGCGTATTCTGTAGCGTCCATATTTGTTTTTCTTCAACATCGTTATGGTGAATTTAACAGAAATCCCCATTTCGTGTACAATCTCTTGTAAAACACAATCTTGATTAGCATAATTTTTGAAACTGACCAATACTAAATTTAAAAAAAATATGTTTTCACTATGTGAATTTTTATGTGGTAATATTTGATTACACATAACATTTGTTTGATTTCTTAGAGTTCCAAAAACCACACATTTTCTTGTTTTTGTTCTGTCAAATGCAGCGTAGTCCCTCAAATGTCTTCCTAATCCTCTGAACATTTGGATGTTCGGAATACGTTGATTCGGGTACACCTCCACATACATATTCCTTGCCAAAAGAGGATTTCCATTTGATTTTGCATAACTGAATAGCACATCAGTCCTTTCATCATTTGAATACAACTTTGATATGTTCATAAAAAATTTTACTAGAGTTCTTTCCCAACACCAAATCGTTATTTTTAACATCTCGTCACGTGTTTCGATCACCAAGTGATCATCTTCAAGAGAAAGACTTAACTCATTTCAATCTTTCTCTTGAAGATGATCACTTGGTGATCGAAACAAGTGTCGAGATGTTAAAAATAATGATTTGGTGTTGGGAAAGAACTCCGGTAATATTCATTACTTCACCAAAGTTTCCAAACAGTGCATCATAAGTATGTTCATAAACGTCTCACAGTTCTCAACAGATATTGCATTCATTTTCATATTCAAACATTCAAGATAGTAAATGAATGGATATGCTATTTGATTATAAAAAAATCGAATTTTGATCAAAAACTGATATTTTCGTTACTTCATCACGGAAATATACGAATCTTGAAGTTTTTAATTTTTGAGCATTCAGAAAGAACCCCAATTCTTCATAAGTCTTCAAGTAGATCACTCTTCCAGTTTCATTTAGAGCGATTGCACCAAGTGTTTATCATGACGACGTGCCTTACTTCAGTGCTCTTTGCTAATCATTGCTGCTTGAGCTAGTTTAGTTAGGTCAGTTGTAGCATCCGATCGACTTCACCTAGCTCTAATAAACTTGTAAACATTGGCTGAGTGATATATTTCCATCAGTTTTCGGAAATGGTGTGCAAATTTTCCCTCTATAAACTCTCTACTTTCAACTTTTGTTTATTCACATGAATTTTTACTTCACCGCGAATTCGTTTTTATTATTTTTTCGCTACAAATACACTTTCTACTTGGTGTAGAACATCGCGCACTCTTTCGACGATTTTAGGACCAAATACTGCTATGAAGCTTTCGAAATTGTTTTGGTGTAGGTATGTTCAATAGCACGATTTTTCGACTATATAAATCTCACTCACATGTATTCTCTCATATGTAGACAACCAGACATACGTGACAAATGGTAGAACCACAACCTTTGTCGTAAAATGAATCTACAACAAACACTCATCACAAACATCGAACTGCAACACACTTTTAGATGCGCGTTTAACCAATCATTTTGGCGTCTTCAATAGATAAATTCTCTGGTTCCATCATACTGCGAAAGAAAGTTTTGGCCTTCTACTCCTCCATCTTGATACAAAAAATGTGAGAATCTTCCAAAAATTATTGTCTCCTAAAAATATACTCGAATATACGAACGATTTGAGTGTGGTTTCTTATAATGTTATCCGTATTTGCAATTGAAGAGCCGATAAGGCAAGTGTCTTATGGCAAAACATCGGATTTATAGCAGTGAGGATGACAGTATTCCATGCTAGGTAAACTTTACCTCTTTCATCAATTACTTATATTGTGTAGGAATCGTGTGAATGATATATGATTTGATTACATACAAATGTTTGGAATACAAACAGAATAGGGAAAATTGTTTTTCGTATAATTCAGCGTTCATGGATGGCGAGAAAAAGTTTTCATATCTTATAACTATATTGCTTGTTTAACAATGATCTGGGATGCTTCGAGATTTTTCTGAACGTTTCATACTATTTTCGAACATTTCACGAGATCCCAGAATATTCCAGAAT
>WOGN01009301.1:0-10277 GCA_015342105.1 Leptinotarsa texana | reverse complement strand
ACATTCAGTTGGTTCAGGGCAAGGTTTCATAAAGTGCAGCTGCGTAAAAAAATGTTCGACAAACAGGTGCAAATGCAAGAAAAAATGGTGCTCTGCAATTCTAAATGCCATCAAAGTACACCATGCAAAAATAAGTGAATTTGACTTTGATCTAATTAATAAATATATCTTGATTATATTACTGGTATTTCTGTTATTTTATTACTCGTATTTCTGGTATTTTATCATTCCCTGTTAGCATAGAATAGACTAGGCCAAACTAGTTTATCCTGTAGTGTACCTATTCATATAAGGCCCAACCGGTTCATCCTAGGCCAAACTAGTTTATCCTGAAGTGTACTTATCCATATTAGGTGCTACCAGTTCCTCCTAGGTTAAACTAGTTTTTCCTATCATCCTTAGGACAGACCCGTTTCGCCTAGTCTGTACCGGTTAATCCGATCGCATATAGGATAAACTAGTTTAGCCTAGGTAAAACTAGTTTGGCCTAAAATCGGGTTTCGCCGGTAACATTTACATGGATAGGATCAGAAAAATAAATAACTCCGGAGTTCAATCGAAAATGTAAAATAAAAGCTTGATCGGTTAGGTAAAGAAACATTGTACAAAGTAATTTGTGAAAAGCAAAAGGAAAAACGACTCGAAAATGAAAATCCAAGGCTAATGAACCTCGTTAACTTCATGGAACGTATTTTCTCTGGAAAAAGCTCTGCGATATTTCTCTTTTTCGACAGAAATGATGCAAAGGTAGAGCTACTTAAATAATAAAAACCCCCATTTCCATTTGACATTTTAGATTTAATGAAGTGATTCTAATTGAATAGAAAATGAAAAACCGTGTCTGGTTCGTTGGCAAATGAATTTGAAGCAAATATCATTTCCAGAAGTAGGTCAAACCGACCATAAATAGGAATGAAATGGATTCATAGCGCCAGTGAACTGAGCAAAATCTTCCACTTATCATTTCAACCTGTACATCTTCTGGAATACGTTAAATGTCGACCCTATAAGGCGGTGTTTCCGACTAGATTTCCAGAAACATGTAATGGGGTCATGTAAGAAATCATGTTTATATACCAAGAAAATGGTAGTACTTTCTTCTCTGTTTTAAATGGCATTATTCCAAATATATACATGAATTTAATTTGTAACTCGTACATTCGTGTAATGTTCCTCATTTGTGTTTGCGATATTATCAGATATAATCATGAAACATTGTCAGCTGTAAAAATAATTTGAATCAGTGCACTTTTACAAACGTAACACAAGACCAATAGTTCTGTTAGCATAAACATGTTGTGCTCGGGATTCGATGAAGTCGACGAAAGCCGTTTTTGCCTGGTCGTAATTGGCGACGATTATAGTCGATTGGTGAGAGTTCTGGGGAGTAAGGTGGAGGAGGCAGAACTTCGAAGCTCAATTCGTTTAATTTTCTTACTGTTATTTGAGAAACGTGAGGAAAGGCGTTGTTGTGCAGCAGGATCGGACCTCTTCTGTTGGGCAGTGCGGACAGTTGATGCAATTTTTGCTATATTCCATCGATTTTCTAGTAGTAAGACTGCTGTTTTGACATGATTATAGAAAGTTATAGTGACACTGACATTGAAGAATCATTCAAAATGTTGTGAAATTTATCAATTGGATATATTATTCGGAATTTGGGTTGAGATGAAATATTATTTTCGATCTGGGTGGTAAATTGAGAAAATATCATGATATTGAATATGGTATGTAGCTAGGTTAGGTTAGGTCAGGTTCAAAGTGAGTGGATCTACTCGACCCTCCACCGCAACCCGCAAGACTTTATTGTGGCTTACACCTATTCACACTTGACCAAATAAACCCAGTTTCTTAACGAAGCCGATTAGTTTGTATGATGAGTGGACTTTCAGGTCAGCTCCCAAGCAGCAAAATTGTTTTATAATTTCATGGTGCTGCAACAGTTTCATTTTGTTGATGTTTTATAATTACTTCCAAAATGCTAATTGATTATATTAGACAAGCCGTGACCATAATACATTTCTGAGCAATATAAGTGTTTTATAAATTTGTCATAGAAACGTTTATAAAATATGATTGAAAATCCGCTATGAAATAGTCACGAAATTATCACAGATTATTACAATTAACTTACAAAACATATTTTCCTATAAAAGTAAATTGCTTTGTAGCAGTTTTATAGCACTTTTCTGTGCGGTTTTATATTCTTTATAAAACTATTTCCAGATTATTTCATAACTGCTTCCTGTAGCTTTAATGAAATTATTTTACTCGTAGTGGAATGCTTTCAAACACAATTTTGTTTTCATCACCATATTGTCACTTTAATTATAATTTCTCAACTATTCCATAGTATGATATATTTACTACAATTCCAAAACAATGAAATAACTGTTATAAAATCAAATTGCTTCCTCTGAAATATATTTGTTGTCGCCAAATATAAAATGCAGCATTTAGGAAAAAACAACTGACATTGCTTTTAAAGGTTGTGTAATGAAGTATAATTTGTCAGTTTTATTTGACGAGCGACCCAATAAATGTATACCCAATAACGTCGTGTAATATTGGCCATTGGGAAAGAATTAGAAAAAGTGGTTCGTTTTAGACGAAGACCCTCGTAACCTAGTGCTTCGATTTTGTTCTGACTAAAAACAGGAAAAGTTTATTGATGATTAAAATCTGTCGATTTAATTGGAGCACCATGTTTATATGTACTTACATCACTAGCTCAAAACTCCTTCAACAAAATTCATCCTTCATAATCGATGTAAGGAGCTTTTCAGCCAAAACATCCCGACAGATAATATTTATCCAAACAATGTGTGACAAATCCTATCATTTTTATAGAAATCTATAGCTTAAAAAGTAGTCCGACTCTAACGCAATACCACCACTCCTAGAACTAAGTGTTTTTTAACAGTTTTATAGTAGTAACAAATAAGCTAAAATACGTTAAAAGTCTCGCTTTCGATACCAAATTATTTTATTAAACGATGATAGCAATTCGGAATACTGACATTAGATGAGTTGAAAATATGAAATACCGCACATATAGTGAAATTTACTGATGAAAAGTAAATATATATTATAGGATTATATTATTTAGAACAAATAGAGTTAATTTGCGACTAAAAAATTAATATGTCGACAGAGTGAATTTTTATATAAATAATAATTTTTTCCAAAAATTTTGATAAGAGAGTGGCGCGCTTAAATTTTACTAATAATAGACTATATTTTTGACAATAAAATTCCATTCGCAGTTAAAATATCAATCTTTGAAGCACAAATAATGTCTTTAACAGTTTTATACGTACAGAAGTTAAATTATTAAAATGGCCACAACCTTTCTATTTGTTAGTTTTTAGTTTGTGACATAGTTTGAGTATGTGTCGAAATGTTTATAAAACTGTTTTGTAGTGTTTGTAAAAGGCCTTGTAAAATATTAATAAAGACTATAAAGTTTTATAAAACGGTGCCAATTTCCTATTTATAGCTGTTTCATAAACACATTGACAACATTTTTGGGAGAAATACAGTTTTATAATTTTTTTCTCCGAAACGTTTTCACAAACATTATGAAATATAAAATTGCTAGTTGGGAAGAGTACGGCACTGACGAACTATAAAAATCTGATTCGATCCCCAGCGTGACAGGCACAAAGTATGTGCTTTGCTGTTCATCATTTTTACAAACAGAGGCGACACGCACTATCTTCCGACAGTCCAAGTCACTGCATGTGATGATTCAGAATACGGTGACCTGTTAGATGCCGTAGTTAATTCCTACTGTCATCCAACATATGTTTGGTATCAAGCTTGAAAGGGAGAATAAACGCCTTGGAGTGAGCCAATCCTGCAAGTTTCCACCAGACGTCCATTAATCTTCTTGCCCTCCAGGTGTTCAATCTTTGTTTAGCAAAGCCTGAAGCGATGCCAGTGACAGGTTCTGGTCTGAAGAAGCTGCTTGCAGCACCCTCCTTTGCAAGGGAGTCAGCGGTCTCATTGCCTTCCAGGCTGATATGGCCATGAATCCAGACCAGAGACCATCTGTGTGTGCGGGTTTCCGATACACTTTTTGGGCTAGTCTGGTACCACATCGTTCTACTTGTACATCTAGGAAAGCTATCCGTTAGTCCTGCTCAATCTCTATGGTGAATTTTATGCTTGGGTGTTGGGAGTACAAGTGGTTCATGAAACGGTTCAGGGCGTCTCTTCTATGTGTTATTCACGTGACGTAGCCACAGGGTCGGCTTCAATTCAAAAGTGTCTTTCGCTTTTCCTTCAAACGGTTATTTAAAAAAACAAAACTAATTGCCCCCAACCAGAGATACCATAGCCGACTGGTACGGGAGGCAACAGAGATCCATGAAAACACGGAGAATTTCAACAGAAAAGAATCTGTGAATCTCAATCGAATATGGAACCTCATTCGAGAATAACGAACAGAATAACGACAGGCGGCAAGATTCAAGTACAGATACAACTGCAGATACCTGCAGATACCTGACAAGGCATAAATATGCTTTACGAAGGCAAAAATGTTGTCATTGAACAACAAGCCAAGATGGTTAAACCTCTGAAGAAGCTAGCCACTCGCGCCAGAGAAACGTCAGGAAGAAATTCCAAAAATCGACGGCTTTCAAACCCGAAAAACAGTGACACTGATCAACTTTATTTTGTTCAAACTTGCATTTGCTGTAATAACCCAAATTGAGTAACATTCCAGGGTTCCATAGTGGCCGTGGTAGTGGACGGACGTGCTGATAACGTCCGTCCACAAAGGAGGTACGCGAATATCATGTGCTACCGTGAGGTTCATTTTTGTGTTGTGTTGTGTTGAAATTGAAATGTGGAGTGTGTAAAATAGTGTTGAATAAGTGGCCGTACAAAATACAAATCAAGCAGAACAAATGCAATACGGATTTATAGAGACGGCTCAAAAACCAAAGAAGGCTTAGGGTGTGGAGTGTACTCCAGATCACTAAGCTTAAGAATTAAGTGGGGAATGGGAAGAAATACCAGCGTGGTCCAAACAGAACTGGCTGGTATCTCAATCGCCACAAAAGAAATAACCAAGAAAGAAATTTCTGGCAAAAACATAACAATCTGCACTGACTGCAGACAAGCTCTATTAGCCTTGAACAGACAACGTATAACCTCAGGGCTAGTACTAGAGTGTCACCAACATTTAGCCAAAGCCTTGGTAGATAATAACATTATCCTGAGGTGGGTAAAAGGGCACGACAGAAGGAAAGGTAATCGCATTGCCGACTGTTTAGCCAAGGAAGCGGCTGGACTAAAAAATTTAGGACCCAGCGGCACCTACGGCCTGATGACTTCGACAATTGCGGTACTCGTCAATTGTTACACCCATGCTCATTCCTTAAAGAAATTGGATGGAATCAAAGGATGTAATCTTCCCAGGATCACCTTGGGCGACCCTCGCAAGCTGGCGCCGAAGAAATATCTAGCGATGACCAGGAAAAATTTACGCCTAATAGTACTATTTCTGACTGGAAACACCTCCATAATATGGGGCTAGCGGATACACCTCTATGCAGGAAGTGTGAACAGGAAGATGAGAGTGTCAGGAGAGAGTGTGTTCGGCAACTCTTGGCCTACACCTGCCGATATAAAGGAGATGTCTCCCAGTGACCTGTCCGCCTTCCTGGAAAGGACAGGACGGACGATGACCTAGGAGGGCAACTCCTCGGGAGGATGTACAATGGATCACATGTGAGAATTTCAGTGTGGATCCGGGCTGATCGATAGCGGAAACTCATCTAGGACATATTGCAATAGCTTCAGCTCCTAGGAATCTGTCTGGAAAAAACTGGAGTCTCTTCCTTGGAATCCTTCTGGATCCCCACAAAGCTGTGTGGTTGGTCAGGGTGTCGATAGCAACGGTGTGAAAATTCCTGATTCTCTTTCTTTATCCTTCTTTACGCTATACAAAGAACCTATCTCCATATTTCAGGATTCAAGGTTCAGTAGCTTCGACTGTACAATATACGAGCTGGCAACAGCTAAGAATTTATATTTTTACTTCGAAAATACAGTAACTAAAAATATATGCTAACTGCACTCAATAATGAAAAGCTTCGAGAATCGAATTATGTTACCTATAAAGAAATTCACCAAACTAACACAACGATGTCTGCCCTTACGCGTCTGCCCGCGTTCGGGTCGCGTTCTCGGCGATGGCGCTTCATTAATTAGACCGCTGTTTACCCCCGTGCATTGTTCCCCGTGTCTAACAGCAGACACGACGCGTAATATCTTACAGAGTTGCGTCAAGTTGATTTTATTGTTAAATTTCTTATATGATACGCCCCTGTCATGTTTTATGGCAACTGTCATGACGGCAGAAGAGAGATTGTCAAACAACGACAGTTAGAAATGTTGGTTTTTGTAACTCCGTGAAATATACATTCATTAAATATATGCAACAGCATTTTCAATTACCAGAACCAGCACAGATTCGAGTGATAGCGATAGGAGTACAGAAATAAGATACAAATACAGTCCAGCCGAATTTCTATTATTCACGGAAACAGACCTATTACTAGGTTCCAGTGTATTCTTTGAACTTCTTTACGCAGGTCAAGCAACAAACTGAATTAGGGTGGATCATTGGTGGTCCTCTATATGGTCATTTTGGTCATTCTGATTCATTTCTTTGTAATGTATCTACAACTGATTCTGCAAGGTTATAAAGACACACAAGGGAAGAGGTTGAATGTGAAGAACATCTTCAGACGTGATGCATCTGGCAGATTCATATCAAAGCTTCTATTGCGTGATAATTATAATGAACTTGGAGATTCCTTAGAAATGGCAATACAAAGATGTCAATCCCTTGAACGTAAGTTTGCAAAAAATAGTTCCATCAAGGAACAGTATTGTCAGTTCATGGACGAATACTCAAGTTTTGGGTGTTTCCCATTGCTTTCGACAATAACAACAATTCAAAATACTATGTACCTCACCATTGTATATTAAAGGAAACATCCCATACTACGAAAGTGCGCATTGTTTTTGACGCGTCCGC
The DNA here is from genome assembly GCA_015342105.1 of Leptinotarsa texana. Lineage (NCBI taxonomy): Eukaryota > Metazoa > Arthropoda > Insecta > Coleoptera > Chrysomelidae > Leptinotarsa > Leptinotarsa texana. Next base: position 3,220 of record WOGN01009301.1, on the reverse strand, counting down.
TAAATTATCATCAGGTAAATTTTTGAATGATATCCTTATGATTGGACCCAGGATTCAGGAGGATATTTTTTCCATAGTTTTGCGATTTAGAATCCATAATACAGTTTTTTCGGCGAATATAGAGAAATATCATCGACAAATAAAGGTTCATCCGGATCACCAAGATTTCCAAAGAATAGTGTGGAGATCCGATCCCTTAAAGCCTCTAGCGCACTATAAATTGCATACGGTTACCTACGGCCCAAGTCCGGCTTCTTACTTGGCTACGTGATGCCTAAAACAGTTAGTGATTGAAAATCAAAGCAAATTTCCTAATGCTAGTAAGTTAATAATTCAAGACTTCTACATGGATGACTGGCTTTCAGGTGCGAATAGTTTCGATGAAGCTCTTGTGCTTATTTGTGAAGTGAATACAATTCTCGGTAGCGCAGGATTTGTACTAAGGCAATGGATTTCCAACGATCTCCGTATAATAATTCATCAAAATAGCAATCAAACTAATAAAGTCCAGTTCATGATTGAGGACAAATTTCGAAAACGTTAGGAATTATAAGGGATACAGTCAATGACAATTTTCAGTTTGTAACCAAGGTTCCCATTTATTCAAACTTCATAAAACGTGGAATACTTTCTATCATCTACCAAATATTTGATCCAATTCGTCTTATTGGGCCAGTTATAACAACTGCTAAGGTCATTTGGCAGAAATTATGGCAATTGCGAATTGACTGGGATTAAGAATTACATTCTGAATTACTCAAACTGTGGTATGAATTTTATAACAATATTTCCCATGTGAACATGATCTGGATTTCAAGACACATTCTTTTACAGGGTGCCTGTTATGTACAAATTCTCGCTTTGCCAGTCACAACTGGCTTATGGATATTGCATATATGTCAGGTCGAAAAACTCATTTGGAGATGTTTCGGTGAAGCTAGCTTCTTGTTCCAAGTCTCGTGTTGCTTCTTTAGCTGGAGCTACTATTCCATGACTAGAATTCTGTGGTGGTGCCCTTCTAGCTGCAAAGCTATGCCAACTGGTTAAACCCATCAATAGTCACTACAAAATGGGCGATTTACCCTCTAATCGGGTAATCTGTCATGTTTTATGACAACTGTCATGACGACAGAAGACAGATTGTCAAACAACGACAGTTAGAAATGTTGGTGTTTGTAACTCCGTTAAATATACATCCATTAAATATATGCAACAGCATTTTCAATCACCAGAACCAGCACAGATTCGAGTGGTAGAGATGGGAGCACAGAAATAAGATACAAATACAGTCTACTTCAACAGCAAGGCACTTCAGCACCACAAGATTATACACTTATCGTGACAACTTTCAAACAAGTCGTCTAAATTACTTAGTGTAGATGACAAAGTTCATCTATATTAAATACTTAAAACGACAATTGTCTCAATTTTCATAAGACATTGACAGATATTCTGAAATGTGCGATGTATAAAAAGTATCCAATTTATTTTTATTTATGGCTCAGTATTTTGCATATAGTGGCTATCATATAAGAGGTAGATAGATGCTATCAAGGATTTTTATTAAGAAATATTTTGGATGAACAATCTCACGCTACATTATCTGCATCTAACTCCAACCGTATAGGCAGCGCACGCCAAGATAACTCTCAGAGAGCAAGAATGTTTCCGACTTACTCAATATTTACCGTTATTTCATTTTCAAAATTACAGGAAACTAGTATTGAATCCGTATGATTTTCAGTTCACTCTGACCTTCAAAAGACATGTGTACACATTTCAAGGCTGTCGAAATATTATTTTGTGGGATAGAACATGTTGAGAAAAGCAACTTTTGTTAGTATGAAGAAATTGAATAAAAAGAAATTTCATGTGTTGATGAAATATTGCTTTTTGGCAAAAAATAAACACCAATAAAGTCGATCGTAGAGAAGTGGTTTTATGAGATTGAATGAGCTGACATGAGCACTGAGGACGATGCACATAGTGGACACCTCAAAGAGATTGTTACCGACGAAAATAATATAAAGGAAACCTTGATGGGGAAAGGTCTTAACTTCGCCAAAGCGCCAACATCTGTGCCACTTTGGAAATAATAACTGCAGTGGAATCCACCAGTTCCCTCAGTGATCAGATCGAGCCAGAAAAAATTCAGATGGAAAATCAGGGAACAGCAAGATCGAGAACCAGTTCCAACATCTACCATCAGCAATGAAGGACGAATAGCTCTGAACGGGCTACGTAGAGACAACACCATCAAGATCTCACCTGCAGATAAGGGAAACGCTACTGTTGTGATGGATACTGATCTCTACGAACAGACGATCGAAAAGGTGCTTCAGAAAGGAAAATTCACGAAGATAGTAAGGGACCCTACTGCATTAATTGAAAAGAAGCTGTACCAGACTTTGAAAAAACACCAAGTCTATTTTTCGGAAAGAGATAGATCATCGCTAACACCGCACCACAGTAAGCCTCCTCAATAGTATGGAGTATCCAAAGTCCACAAGAAAGATATTCCGCTCAGACCGATCATTTATTCCAGAGATTCAGCCTCTCAAAACTTGTTCAGATTTTTACTACCGATAATCAAACCACTGCAAGGAAAAACATCATCTTTTGTGAAAAATTCATGGCATACTGTCGAAGTAGTAGGGGCAATGGGAGTCAAAGAGCAGGATCAAATGATCAGTATCGACGTGGATAGCCTCTACAATAACGTTCCTATCAAAGAAACACTTCAATTCATACTAAGCAAGCTATTCGAAGATGGGGACCTGAAAGAAAGAACAAACTTGCTATAGAAGTAATCATGGAATTACTAGGAAGCAGTGTACGAAACTGCTACTTCCAAATGAAGGACGAATTCTTTACGCAAGATGAGGGACGGCCAATGGGATCGTTACTTTCACCGGTTATAGCGAACATATATATGGATTGGTTTGTAACTCTGGTCATAGAAGAAGCGCACAAGAAGTCCCAAGTCTGGTTGAGATACGTGGACGACATCTTCATAGATAGATAGATGGACATTTATTGATCATACACCAATTTTCATTGGTTTGATCAGTCAAAACCAAACAATATTAAAATAATAAAACAATAAAACACTTTATAAACGTTTTCAAACCAAGCAACACTAAAAGTAAGTAGTACACTGTTCATTGACAGTCCGAAATGAATTCAGAAATACTATAAAATGCCCTAGATAACAGATAAT
>WOGN01009300.1:0-10888 GCA_015342105.1 Leptinotarsa texana | reverse complement strand
TATTTTTATTTTGTCGAGCTCGAGCAATAAGGTAATATTAAAGAAAATTAGATTCATATCTGCTTCCTATATAGAGATATGGAACACCGCGCCACTGTTGCAGGACCCTGTATAAAAAAAGTGTCCTAACACTGACATCAATCTATATTCTAGAAATAATTTGTTTTATATTGCTGAGTAAACCGTGATGACTACCTTAAGACGAGACAGAAATTTTTCATTACAAATTACCATTACCAAAAATACATAAAAAAATATTGCACTACATTAGTTGTAAAATTTATATCAAATTGTCTGCATATATAAAAAGAATTACAATTTTCAGATATTTCAGAGCTGCAGTGAAGTCATTTTCATTACAAAAATTATTTTATTCCTTACAAGAATTTTTCTCTTTTCAATAAAAAAAATATCTGCTTATCTATCAGAATCATGTGCAATGATTATAAACATTAATAAATATTATGTGCTTATTAATTGAAAAGTATTTTTTTAAGTGAAAATGTAGTTTTTATCTTCCTGAATTAACATTATTTCTGTAAATATATTCACCTGCATATAATGTTTTTGATTAAATAATGAATATATTATATCATTATTATTATGATGATGATGACAATGATTATTATTCTTATTATAGTAGAAGGTATCATATTCACGACATATTCTAGGTCATGAGTTAGTTTATGTTAAATAATTCTTATGTAAAGTGATTGCAGGCAATGCTATCTTTCTGCAAATGTTATAAATATGATGTGAAAAAAATTACAATAACATTGTGTAAACAATCTGTATGAAAAGGGAACGTATCTCTTATTGAGTTCTCTTGAAGAAAAGACTGAAACATGAAAGAACATGAAACATGAAAGACATTACAGGAGCCTGGGGTAATATTGAGGATTCCAGAGAAACAGCCATTAAGGATTACGAAGTAGCAGTCAGATAATTTGAACTCTTGTCTCAGTTACGGCAGTCACAGAACAGAAAACAAAGGTGGTTCTCAAAATTCCATTACTGAAGAAATTACCAAACTTTTTTTGGAAACTCAGGACTTTCTATAAGAAATCTATCCTTGAAAACCCTAATATAAAATTAAATGGTTATATTCCTCATTGTGTAAAAAAAAGTTCATCAAGTGAAAATTGACAGCCAATTTGGAAACCTTCATCAAGGGTCAGTTCAATACTTATATCACTGCCAAGGTCGTCAGTGTCAGTGCCTATTCAAATCTTGAGAAAAAATGAATCTAAATACACCACAGATGTGCATATGTTTTCAGCTCTGCTGATTACTTGTAATATTTTATGAACGTCTGTCCCAACTTGCGTCGTTTCTGAGTAACGAGATGTCTAAGTTTTACCAAAAATATGATTAATAAATCAAAAGTCTCTCCACCGATTTTAATGAAATTTGATGAGTTAACAGTAACAAGGGACTTCTTTTCATGAAATTAGATTCGGATAATTCCAGTGGCATGACAGAAGGTTTTGTGTTTGATATTTATGATAAAAGTCATTTTATATATTGTTTTTCTCTAAGTTTGATATTTTTATAAGATTGACCAGTTAAAAAAAACGTGTACAAATGCACCACATTGAAAAAACCATTTCTTTAATTGTTTGATGTAGGTTATTCAGTAACATATTCAAAATCTTCCTTCGCAAGACTAGATATCAATTTTGTATTTTGTGTATTGTGTATGTATTTTGAAATGAGGGATACAAATTATTTACTTTTAATTCAATTACCTGTCAAACCCAGCAAGTTTTCAAATAGCTGAAATAGCTTTCAAGCTTAACGAAAACAGTGGCGTACAATGATTTTTACCATAAATATCCCTCTGCAACGTCAGTGGAATCGAAATGGCAAATCCAATTTCATGAAAAGACGTCTCTTATTACTCAAAACAAACACACTTAGTTTAATCAAAATCGGAGAAAGTAATTGCGAGTTATTAATATAAAGATAATATTTTTAGTAAAACTATGACGCCCCATTACTCTGAATGTGTAATAGTAAAAACTCCATCTTTTGATCAGTAGCTGACTGACAAATGTCTTGACCTTCTTCCTTCTCATGTTAATGAGGACAGATGACACAGGTCTATACAACATAGTTCTGTTAGAAAATAATAATAGAGCATGAGCATCTGGATGTCCAGTTCATACAGAATTACAAATAATGAAAAAATAAAGTCAAAAAATATAATTTGCACTGGATCTGATGAAGGGAGAAAAAAAACAAATACCCATTTCATTGTGATGATGTATAGTTTATCAACTGAGCCGTTCTCAATTGAAGTTGGTATCAGCAGCGGTTGAAATAAAAATTACAGCAGTTCTTACTGTGGTTCTGTTTTTGTTAATTACCTCATGGGAAACGTCCTTTTTAATAAATATTGTTAAAACTCCCACACCTACCCTTTAGCACAACGACTGTAAAAATTTCTGTCATTTTTATATCAGCGACTGATTATATCACAATGGCTTTGGTTGCATCCAGTCTAATAAGTTATTAAATAATTTAAATATTATTATCGCTTTGGCTTTTTCATATTTTGTAAAAACGAAAGATTAATTTATTGAACTTTTCCTACATTGAATACTATCCAAAAAAACAATAATCACATATTTTACACTTCAGTTATTAACTGTAGATAGAATAAAACTACCTGGAAAACTAGTATTTCAATTCAACGCAGTTTGATTAAAAATATTGCTAACAGTGTAAAGAATACATTCCTATTGGAAATGTTTGGTTGTGAAAATATACAAGAAAAAGTTTACAATAGATAACAAATGTTATTACATACACTTAATACGCATGTTTATAAATAATAATATAAACATTCAAAGTATAAAAACATTGTCGAGGAACACGGTTAATATGAGTTGAAACTTATCGTCACAGAAGTCTCCATTCTCATTGTTCTACAGTAACAGCAACTATTCAATCAACATTGAATAATATGGCCTAATCTTAACAAAAATTACTTCTTCAGCAGAATACATAGGTAATGAGTGGCATTTTTACATATTTTGTTTCAAAAATATAGACGTCTGTAAATTGTATATTACAGCTGGAAAGTTGGGAAAATATACCTACTTCTTCTGCATCCAATCAAAAAATTGTTGGACAAAGGATAAATTTGCAGAATAGGGTATTAATCTTAGAAAAGATGTGAATGGACAGACTAGCAGTTGAAATAGGCACGTGTACCCATAATTGGTTAACTACATAAGGAGTGGCAAGTTGGAAGTAGATGAAATTAACAGAATATTACAAGAAAAAGTATGTGGGGCAATTAAAATGTATCATAGGAGACAGAGAACGACAGTACGAAATATGAACGTAAAAGTGAAAGTCAAATGGGTGGGTATATTATAGAATAATAATCACTATAATAATAAATACTCTATTCCATATAGATCAAATAGGTGAATTATATTGGAAAATCATATCAAGAGCGATAAAAAAGTGTATGCACATAACTTCGTTGAGATTTTATAGATTAAATCATTCGTACAATTGAGTTCTAGAGAAAATGAATTGGGTACCTTACACAGAATAGAACATACGCTGACCATTAAAGTAATGCACATGCGACATCAGGGTGTGCATTCGATATGAATAAACAAACTAATGAAAACGAAATGATATGACCACTGCTTTGAATTCCCTTAGCGAATACCCCATGACATGTTACAATTTCATAAAATTCATCAGCACTTTATTAATTATTATGTTAATACATTGTATTTTATGTTTCATATTCCATTAACACAAACATTAACTGTTTTGATTTTCGTTTTTCACTTGTAGCATAAAAAGAATGCTATAGTATTTGTTTTATTGCATACTTCATTGATGACGCAAGCGTATTCTTTCATTTACACTATACAAACATTTGTCTATGAGGTATTTCATTTATTTAGGACACATTCGAATAACAAATGTCTTCTTTTCATTTTTTATTTCAATTATAAGAGGATTAATAAGTTTGCCCGTATTGGCGGGAAACAAGAATTTGAATATAAACCCTAAACTAGATAAAGTTTTTATTACTGGCACAATACAAATTTTGGAACCCCTGTAAACATTACAAAATAAAGCGATAAAATATATTTATAAACTGCCTTTTCATGAACCAACAATAAAATTATATAAACACAGAAATTCACTGGAAGAAACAAAGATAAATATTTTAATCTATTTGCGCTGCCAATTCTGCTTTTAGAAAAAAACTGTTCAAACAAAAAGTGAAGTTGCCAAAAATTCTTCACTGGATTTAAAATTCCTATTAGCCCACTCGAGTACATATATTTATCAAAGAAAATAATTCAATGAATATGAAAAATATAAAACACTTGGATTTTATCTGGTTCTACTGAGCATTATTTATTATTATTATTATTGTTATATTATTTGCTAGACCCTTTCATTACCTTTGATAATATATATGTTTCTTGGGATTATTAAAGTTGTTATTTCATGTATTTTTGAAAAATGTGTATAAGTTCAGGGATATTGCAAGGGAGCCATTCAGGACAGACAGTAAATGAACAGAAGAATATCGAGCAGGCTATATAAGCATTACCATTAACAACTACCAACGGCTACCGATAGAAAACAAGTGGATATGGTGTTTCAAGTATTTCAACTGCAACATCTTCAGTCATTTTCTGTGGCGTGGTTGCAGTTGAAACCTTTGGTGATTATAACAAAAAAAAAACACGGCAAAACCCGGAGGTCAATCAAAACATTGACGCCAGTCGTAAAAGTCAACATTCCTATTGAAATTGATATGGTGTTCTGAATTTGTAACATGTTTTTTAAAACATTTTGAAAGATGAGTTCAGAACTTGACTTTTACCAGTAATGAGAAAAAAAATGTAGCTACAACTATGTTTTCAAACTCAAATTCAATTTGTCATATTTCTTAATTGTCTTCTTTGTATTATGCAAAATGTTAATATTGTAAATATTTGACTCTTCACCAAAATATGTTTTGCAAATGGTTAAATTGAATATGGTTTTTTTTGTATAAAAGCTATTTTCCGGGATTATGACCTTGGTCTGCATATTTTTATGCCTGACATTTCATCTACTACTGCGATAGACATTATCAAAAGTGATGTGGTAACGGTCGCAGTGCCCAAGTGGGTGCTCGAGTCGTTGTTCCCGTTGTTAATTTGATTACTGGTCTCGTTTGTGCACCTTTAAGGACAGGTAGCCAGATTTAATTAATGTTCACCGCCTCTCTTTTCTACGGCCAAAAAAACCCAGAATATAGTTTTCACACAGTAATTTCCGGGCCGTGAAAGTTTATTTTCTTTGATCAATCGCCTTTTAAACATAAATTCTTAGCGTGTAGCTAGTCAGTTATCTTATATATTTCTGATCCATCTGAGACAGAATTTTTGTCTTGATTTGTTTTTAGTGAATATATGCCTAAATCAGTATTTGTTTATATAGGCTACAACTGTTTTCTTTTCTCAGAGTACTGTCAATGTTAAAAATGCTCATGATTTGAATTATCTTGTAATTTTCTCGATGAATAATGCAAAAATATACAATATGAACAAATCATAAGCTTTTTACCAAAAATAATTAATCTAACGGCTACAATGTATCCAAGTAACTTTATTGTCAGATTTTCACTAAACAGTTTACACAACCGGAGCACATGTTTGTCTATACAATAACTAGAACTACTAGTAGTAGGAACACACCTGAAAAATTTAAACTCCATGGAACTTTTGATGTTTTTTGAAAAATTGAAAAGCAATTCATGTATTAAGTTTTATTGTCAAACAACACAAGGTTTATCTATATAAATATTTGACATTCTTATGACACCTATTTTTTTGTATCCAGTCAGTATTTTAGATAAATAATTCAGGAAAAAATATAAAGAAATTATTCTAATTCATTTAATGCAATAGCAGGTGAGACCCTTGGCTCCCGGTCAAATTCGACAACAAATGCAAGTGAGGACAGCAGTTCCTCTACAGAAACAACCAGTGGGGACTATTAAATTCCAGGGGATGAAACCTTCTGTGCCTTCTAATCTAAAGCCTACAGCCAAGGACAAGGAAAAGAAAACTTTTTCTTCAGCATATACTGGCGATGATGATATCAACGATGTAGCAGCCATGGGTGGCGTAAACTTGGCTGAAGAAACACAAAAAATTTTAGGATCAACGGAGTTTGTGGGAACACAAATTCGTTCTTGTAAAGAAGATATGCTGTGTTCTATGCCACCTCTGCAACAGAAAATTAGGCAAATTATGATGAAACACGGACTGGATGAACCGAACACGGATGTTGCAGCTTGCATATCGCATGCGGCACAAGAAAGGCTTAGAAATTTACTGGAAAAGTTGTCTGTTATAACTGAGCATAGGCTAGAGAATGTTAAGGCTAATCAACGTTATGAAATTACGAGTGATGTTAAAGGTAAGAGTAAATTTTTCATGTTAATAGTAGATCCGTTCCGTTTATCAATATCAGAAGGGAGCTCTAAGAGTAGTCTTGAAATTGAAAAAAAATTACAGATCATTTTCTAAGTTTTGAAAAGAAAGTGGATCTTTCATTTCTGAGTTGGAACTAATGTTTAAATTTTCTGTGGTATGTTAGATTCGCTTGTACAAATTTGAAATGTCAAAAATCTCATCATTTTAGAAACTCTCTTTTGGCAATAACATTTGTAAAATGTTTTCTTTTCACTGCAGACCTTTTACCTATTTCATACTTCAGTAGTATACAAACGCAAAATGTTCATAAATTTAGTAAATGTTACAAAAATCATCTCTTAGAATCTCCAATTTGATAATCATTATCGTTTTACCTCCATTATAAATTTATTGTTATTATATTAATACACAGGTTTGTTTGGGGTCAAGTGGAATCGTACTTGAATGGAATTGGCCGATACTTGATGATAATGCATATTAAAACTCATTGATACAGTTTATTTTCACTATAAAGGGTTTTACGAAAACCGCTACACATGTTTCACTACACATTGGCTTCTCAAAACGTAAAACAATTTTTTAAGCTTGAGAAAGCTGGTGTATAGTGAAACACGTGCCGCTGTTTTTGTAAAACCCTTTATAGTGAAAATCATACAATAAACTGTATTGATGAGTTTTCGTATCCTGTTCTCATAACAGAAAATAAATTTCATCCTTCATTTCCATACTTATGCTCATAATGCCTGAAGATTTATTGTATTTTTCATAAGATATAAATAATCAAGACCAGTATTAATGTTATTATTATAACAAATCCAAAATGTATTTCTTAGTAGACATCTGCATCCTAGACAGATCCACGTTTACATATATCTAAACATTTTTCGTTTAACATAAATGAATTTTTTCTGAAACTTTTCTCCAATTTAAGTTTTGATGAGCGTGGATTCCTTAAAGTTGATTATTTTTTGCCAGTTACTATATTGGATTGTAAGGGTAATATTTTCTTGTATTCTAGTTTCACTTTGTTTCAATCCGAAACATATAATTTCAACAAATAAACCAAAGTAATATATGGAATTAGTTACATGTATATTTTCCACGAAAACATTTTCTTGTATTCTAGTTTTTCTTTGTTTCAATCTGAAACGTAAGTTTTCAACAAATAAACAAAAGTAATGTATGAAATTTGTAACATGGGTCTGCATATGTATGTTTTCCACAAAATTTAACCAAATAAGTCAGGGTCACCCATTGATGACTCTTTGAGTTGTGCATGGGTTTCCCAGAAATTTAGTTACAATATAAAAGTATAGACAATATATCAGTATAGATAATATAACAATCAGCTTACATAAATATTGTAATAAAATAATGAGTGAAAGAAATATATACAACCGAGAGACTAGTTGGAATACGAAGATGTAGTGAATGAAGTACTGCTAATAATACGAGTATAAAGGTATTTCACAATGAAGAGAACCAACGAACGGATAAAATAATATAAAAAAAATCGGAACATACAATAACACAATCATGCGAGTAACATTAAATATATAAAATGACATGAATCAAACATTATATAGAAAATAATTCATATAAAATAGTTTATACAAATAAGTAAGTAAAATTAAGTTGACAACCCCTAATAGAAATATTGGTGTTATTAGCTTAACAAATGAAATGTGTTGCATTTTGAACAATATTACTAGCTGAACCTTCAAAATGAAATTCTTCTTCCTCATCTGTAACAGACGGTCACATTTATGAGCAGCAGACAAAAATATGACAACTTATATTCTTCTTATAAGATCCTTTTAGAAATGCGTGGACTGTATTTAAGAGTAATTTTTCAATTAAGTCAAATTTTCTCCTTCACTCTCTTGAATTTTGCTCCAAAACGTCAATACTTATCACATAACCACTAGATGTCAGATTTTCTCAAACAATTGTAAATTAATGAGACTACAACATTTTTTGCAATTTTTATAATGAAAGATTATTTCGGAGTTTTCATTGGTATTGAATTTGATTCTCATGTTGAATAAATAAATTTTATTTCAGTCTGCATAATGATTTGAGAATTAAGGTTATCAGATGTGAAAATAACTTTTCTGAATTTTTATATGGTAAAAATTATAAATAGATGTTATTTGTTTTTATTAATTCTAAGATCATGTATAATAGTACCAAGTATTATACGTTCAGTTAGTCCTAATTGAAGTTATTATTATTAGTTATTATTAGAAACCAAAACATATAAAAAATATACCAAGCAGAAATGCGTTAACGAACAATGAAAAAGCAAACATTGTTCCTCATATGTAATAGCAAAAAAGGTACAAATTCGAGCGTTGAAGATAATATGAAATTATTTTTAGGTCAATTAAAGTTTTTAGAAGATTTAGACAAAGCCGAAAGGAAAAGGCATGAGGAGCTGGAAAGGGAAATGTTAATGAGAGCTGCTAAGAGTCGATCAAGGACTGAAGATCCTGAGCAAGCTAAATTAAAGGCGAAAGCAAAAGAAATGCAGAGAGTTGAAATGGAGGAATTAAGGCAGAGAGAAGCAAATGCTACTGCTCTGCAAGCCATTGGTCCTAGGAAAAAACCTAGGTTGGATGGGGAATTATCAGGCTCATCCCAGGTATGTTATTTTTCCTGTTGCAACTTTGGATTACACTGAAAAATGAAATATATTGAATATTCATTCGGGATACTTTTATGCACCATTTACATATGAATACAAGTATAATAAGTTATTAATATCGTTAGTAGAGAAATCCAATTTTATCAACAAATTTTGTCAAGGCAGGTAGTGAGATGTGAAAAGTGTAAAATGGCAATTTTGTTTGTTGTCTGTTTTTAATATACCAGTTATCTACTTGAAATAAATGAAGCTTGTTATAATTAAAATAGCTCCCAAAATGAGCCACAATGACACCACATGATATATCCAAATATATGTTTTCTAATAATATTCACGTTAGTTCTGCAAAACTGTTATGAAACCACCAATTGAAGAATGAAACTCTTCAAAAACGCAAGCCATGATACTATATGAAAAAATGGTTAGTGAAGTTCCATCTTCATTACAAGGTTATCTACATTATCATAGTGGAACTTCAAACTGAATAATTATGGCTTTATATTCATAATCTCAACTTTCACTTTCTGAAGAAGAGCCAATACAGTCTGGAAAGCTTCAATAGAAAAAAAGAGTTCCCATTTTCCTTGTCTCTGACTGCATTGGGTGCTCCAAATTGATTCCAATTTATGAGGGCATCCTCGATTGAAGGCAAACTGTAAAACAGAGAAGAGTACTAGATGAAAATCACTATGTAAACGCAAGCGAAACATAAATGAAACCACCTATAGGTGTGACACCTTAGTTAGCTTGCCAAGTTTTGTGTTGGCATTGGTGGTATAACCAACCAATCTTTTAAACTGACAACTGCATTAGCAGAAATTTGGAAAGCTATCTGGGAATGTCATCAGAAAACCAATACATATTTCTAGGAATGATATAAAGTTAAGACAGGTTAATGCAGTAAAGCTACTGGAAAATGATTCCGTGAAAATGAAAAGATAAATAGATAATTACTATTTCTGATCATTCAGTTTGATTCCATTTCAAAAGCCACCGGTAGACAGCTGTTTCAGCCTGTTAGGCATCATCACTACCAGGCAGGTGGTTTTTAATTGATAGATAACAAACTATGGAAAACCAAGAATGGTACTTGATAAAAATCACAACGTAAACGCAAACGACACATAAGTGGAACCACCTATTGGTGTGATACTCAACAGACAGACAACTGCATTAGGAAAATTTGGGAAGCTTCCCTTGCTTCTGGATTATATTGAACCTGAATACACCTGTTTCTCAAAGAGATCAAATGATGCATTTTGAAAGCAGCAGTCTTAAAAAACATTCATAACATCTAGTGAAGTTATATCTAATTACTTTATCATTCATTTATAGACGTTATTTCTAAGCTAAGTCTGGCGTACCCCAAGGATCGAATTTGGGACCGCTGTTGTTTTTGATATTTATCAACGATTTAAGCACACAAATAAATTCTATGAAAGTTTTTTTTGCTGATGATCTGAAAATACTGAATTCTATCCAAAATGTGAATGATTACATAATACATCAGGAAGACATAGATAATGTGCAGGCTTGGTGTGAAATTAATAACCTACATCTGAATATAGGTAAATGTAAAGTCATGTCATATACTAGAAAACATATACATATTGAACATCCATACAATATTCAAGGTAGTTTTTCTAACCCCTCGTGTGGAGACTAAGGATTTATAGTCTATTTCAAAAGAGTGTAGAGTAATAAATCATGAAGTGTCATAAAATTTGCCTGAATTTCGTTGTCGTCCATGGGCGTAGGCAAATCT
>WOGN01009299.1:0-10889 GCA_015342105.1 Leptinotarsa texana | reverse complement strand
GTTTCAAAATGGAAGGTCGACTCTTTCAGTTGTATTGCCAATTGCATATGCAGGAAATTTTCTGTTAAATTTCCTGCACTGACGCCTGTCGGATATAATCCAACGCCCTTCGTGGTATTAGCCAGGGGAGTAGTTGTTTTATGATAGGCGTCAGTCCATTCAACCTACTGTGTAGGTATATTCCAGACTGGCTTGAACGTTTAAAGTTCATTTCTTTAGAAATATCATTATTATTGTTATATTTCATTTCTTTTCAATATATTTGAATCATATTCTTTTTTCTAAAATGTTTCAAGTAATTGCTGATAATCGTTTTCAATATTCAGATTTCGTATACAAAGGAAATACAAAGTCTCTGTTATATGGATATGCATAATATGGCTATCTCTACTTCAAGCAAATTATTTCCTTGAGGATGGTATGGGAACAATAACCTCTCAAACAATTTTCTTATCATTTTTAATTTATGTTCATCAATAAATTTTCTTTCAGTAGATAATTTTATCAAACATTTTTAGGTTATTCTTTATCAAATGCCAATAAATCATTCACTAGTTGTTTACACAAAAAGAAATTCGTGATTTATTGCTTCTTTTTTAAGATCGACTGGTTTGAAATTGGGAGGAATTGGGATCAATGTTCAATATTGAATTCATCGAGGGTTATATCCCGGTTAGAATATGTGAAAATCCATAATTTTTGAAATTTTGCTTAGCAAATGACTTGAGTGTATAACAATTTGATAAAATCCTGAGATTATAAGCCGAGCAAACTTAAATTGAATTATATAGGAATTTATATGCAAAATGGGAACTGAATTATGTTCATTTTAAATGGTTAAACAGGTTTAGTACATTTAAACAATGTAGAATTCTATAACCGCTGCCTAGCCTTCAACAAAATATTCAAAGTTTTTAAATTTTAAGAAAATATCCAAAAATATCATCAATTTTGCTGAAAAAAAGTTCTTAATCCCGTAGCTGTACCTCTATTATTTATAATTAGTGCAGAGCCCCAAATCTAGAGCCAAAACGGGTAGTTTGGCTTTCGCGCGCGGTGCATCAATCTGACATAGCAACAAAAAAAAGATTTAAACATATTAAATATGAAAAATGAGGAATGAAAAAATTCATGTAGTTTTGAAATACATCAATGAACAATAATCCGCGGTTAAAAAATGTTATTCCCATTTTTCCATCAATTATGCATTTGGTTATCAATAATTTTTATGAACTGAAGGGTAACATAAAAACCCTGATAATTAACAAACTGAAACCTTAGAATTTTTTCACTCCGTGAAATTATTCTCAATAAGCTAATGAATAGATCGCCGTCGCAAAAATTACAAAATCTTGATTTTCCACTTTTTTATCAACAATTGAAACATAAAAATATAAATACATTTTTTTTCTAAATCTTGATTGTTTCGATGTCTAACGGTTGAAAGCTACATATTTTTTTTATTTTTTACTGTTTATACAAATACATTATTTATGAGTAAATCTAAAAATTTATTCCCTAATATTTCTATTGATAGAAATCATAATTTTTAGAGGAAAAACCGTTCTTCAAAAAAATCTATTTGTTGCTAAAAATACGTTAATTTATTAACAATCTTTTTTGCGACCAAATATTAAAATTGAAGAACCATTTTTTTCTAAAAATTATAAATTCATCGATATAAAGATTAAAAATACGATGTTTAAATAATTCCTGATAACTACGAGTAGTAGATCAAAAACATAGTTCAGTGAGTAAGTGTCCTGAAAAATGCACAGGTTAACAGATGCAGCGAAAATGGAAAATTAAACTCATTGTCAATAAACATTTTACCAATGGCTGGTGATTTCTAGTTCGTAGTCATCGGTGAATCATCAAGATGAATGAACCTCTGAAGAAGTCAGCCACTCGTGCTGGCGAAACGTTAAGATGCAGTTCCAAACTACGACAGTCTTCAAACACGAATGAAGATAGTAACACTGAAAATATTGGACGTGAAATCCTTAACCAATTCAAGGAGCAAATAGTTGAAACATATCAATTGTAGGAGACTGTATTAAGTATATTACAATAATATCAACAAAACATGAACATTACATTACATTACATAACGTTCCCCACATCACCATGGTATTGGCAAAGACATTTTCGCTGATCAAGTCTGCCTCATCGTCTAAACAATTTAAAAAATGCGAGTGTGTAAAACTAATCGTGATAAATTGGAGAAATAAATTGGTACTTTTAAAGAATGTTTGTCAGATGATCACTACGTTCTTAAGGTAGCTTTGTTTACAGCAGCAGTTTCTGAATTTCTAGCAATTTATATATTATTTAACCTAAACAATGTCGAGAACGCTTTTTGAGAAATAAAATTATTTCAATAAAATTAAAAATTCATTTAAATCCATAGACATTATTTTCACCCTCAAAAGCTGGGAATTATTTCCTATATATAGTACTTATTTTTTTCATAATACTATTTTCCGTTCCTTCATTCTTTCAGTTGTCGCGATTTGGTACGGAAACCTCAATTCCGGATAAGTCACGAAAGGGGTGCATGAATTACACATTCTGGCAACAATCAGCTTTTCAAATAATGCAGGAAAAGATCGATTTTACCATTGAAGAGGATTATAGATTAGTATAAGTGAGCAATATATATTCTACATGCAAAAAATCGGGAAACATAGTCCGGTCAAATTAGACCAAAAAAATAAGAGGTTACCTAAATTCCCACCAAGCTGAAAATCACTAAGATTGTTTAAAATATGATTAAAAATGAAATTTGAAAGTTCCCCATCTTTCCCTGTACGGAAAAAAAATTATTCAAGGTCAAACGTCAAATAAAAAGAGTTTTTCGACAAAAATTGTAGGTCATAAAATTATCTACAGAGAATGTATCAATATTTTTTTTTCTACGAGCCACTGTTTTTGAGATATGATTCAAAAAGTTGTAAAAGTTGTAATCGTCATAATATGCATGAGTACGCCACGTATATACATCTCTATAGTTTTAATACATGTTAAAATATTTTTCTATCAGTCATTATAACTTACAAATTTAAAATATATATGAGTTATAACTCATATAACTCGGTGGGAATTTTGGTAGCTCGAATGTCTAAACTGACCGCACTAAACAAACCAGTTGCAATAATAAGAGTACTGAAATTTTATTAGTTTCATTTCAACCTTCGCTCCTATATCCACCCTTCCTAACTTAAAATATCGATTCTGCTCGAACTTTGAACTCTTGGTTGCTTGCTACACAGGTGCGACTAACTCGTAGGTGTATCTCCCTTCTGAAATACACATCAATATTTGAATTCTTATATTCCAGCAAATATATATCCTAAATGATACGAGGAATTTCAACTCAACGGACATGCCGTTTGAAGTATTAAGTAAATAACGAAAATGATAAGTAAGGCATTGCGAAGAAACACAGAAAGATACCGTTTGTTTTTCAGCAAGATACATTTTTGATTAAAATATTTGTATCTCAATATTGACTTAACGAATCTTTCATTTCCTCTCTTCGAATAACTAGCCTCAAGAGGTGAATATTCATAACTAGATAACGTATAAACATATACGATATTTTTTATTTATACGTAGATGGATTGTCAGTCTGCCTTACAATTTTGCACAGAGTGTAACAAAAACTTAATTGTTCTAGAAATTTTAAACGATTACAGTAGATGATTCAAGATAATCGAGCAGTTTCAGGGACTGTACTCATAACAGTTTATTGTCCGACTGTTGATCTTCATGTCTTTCATTTTTTTCATCAGATTATTTTGTTATACACAAAAAAATGTTCAGTTCCTTTTTTTGATGAAATAAATGAGGTATATTTAACGAGTAATTCTGAGTCCGTTTCATTTGTATAATGCTCTTTATGTTTGTAGTCTTTTACATCAATTTGGAAGAGATGTTTTTACTTTTTTTTGCTATTGATTGACTGGACTGGAGAATCTACTCACTCTATATGAGAGATTGAACGATTCATTGAATTGAAAGAAAAATGTTCTATTGCCTTATGAGAAATATCCATCTAACACAATATTTGGCATTATCATTTCTTGAGGGCTCATTGTTGAAATAGTTTATATTTTCATTTTAATGTTTGCAAGAAAATTCGGAATGGACTTTTTCACTCCTCCTAAGATCACAATGAATGATATCGTTTTGGATAAGATTGTGTTAAGCTTAGGCTCAGGGTGTCCATGTTGAGCGTTACTTCATATTGATATCTGTTTTCAAGAAAGGGGTTCGAACAGTGAAAGAATCATCGATCCCAGCTGAAGTTTTCACACCTGATTTGTATTTGGTAACATTCATCTCTTCCAACATACCTACAAAGAAGTTTTGGTGATTGCCTGCTGGAAAACAACTTCCCCGGCTAATATTATAATTCAATGCCCATCGTGAAAATAGCTATCATCTTCAAGATGAGGGGAAGGGGAATACTTTGGCTGATTTTTTTGAGGATTAAAATCCTTATTGGAAAAAAACAAGAATCCAATATATTGCTTTGCTGACGACAGCACACCTGTCTCGTTATTACATTTGGATCCCAGGACATCGGCTGTGGTAGCACATCTTCACCGGCAGCAGGCGGCTGACTATCTTAATGAGGATCTAGAAGTAATTTCGAATTGGGGTGAAAACAACCAGGTTCAATTCAATGCCACAAAAACTCAGACATCGGTTTTCTCCCAGAAGATAAATGTCTCCGAACCCGATATAATAATGTCAGGTCAGATGATACCGCTTTCTGCTTCGATAAGTTTGTTGGGAGTTGAAATGGACACCAATATGTCTTGGCACAGTCACGTCACTGGAATTTCAAAGGCTGCTTCTCAAAAGCTTGGAACACTATTCTGAACCAGAAAACTGTACACACCTCAGCAACTTCTGATGCTTCATAAAACTCAGATCAGACCTTCTTTGGAGTATTATTTTCATGTAAGAGGTCCGCCCCCAAACATACTCTGAAGCTGTTAGATTCCATCCAGAAAAGAGCCATCCGCTTGATTGAAGACGCGAACATCACGTACAACTTTAATAGCCTGGAACATCGAAGACAGGTTGGAGATTTGTCTCTCATTTATAGAAACTTTCACGGGAAGTGTTCAAGTGACTTGGCACATTTGATTTCACTAAGAGCGATACATACCAGAAATACGCGATGAACTGTGGCTGTTCATTGTTATGAGGTTCAACTCAGTACACCTCGAACTTCACTGTTTAAAAGAACTCTCTCATATGAATCACTACTTTCGCACAGGCACCGCTTTAAGAGCGCCTTAAAGATTTTCCTATAGTGCTTGTGTTTCGTCATAAAAAAATCCCTTATAATCTGAAAAATTTATTTGGAAATATGCTCAAGGGTAAAAAGGACAAACTAGCGAGTCTACTTGAAAAGTTACTGCACTCATACGAACCGTTTAGTATTTTTAGAAAAACAGAGCCAAATTAGTTGGCAAATTGTCATATTCTTAATTTTGATTCGAAAAAGTAGTTCAGTAAATACGACTGCTTATCTTTATAAAAAAAATCGACATTTCGAGAACCAAATGAGTTCTCATCTTCAGAACGAACTAAATTTCAATCAGATCTGAAAAGAATATACAATCGATACTGGATCTTCTAAACTGTAAAATGTTTCTTAACCTCTGATTTACTTGAATAGAAAATTAATCGACCAAGTTGAAATTAGAAATACCTTTTCAAAACAATGTAGGAATATTTCTTTTAACTTTTATGTGTTCGCATCAAATCTCTATCAATGCTTATATCAGAGGTGAAAGAAACATTCTATAAATCAGACATCACGGGAAGTCATATGTTATCTCAAATCCTCACAAATAGATTGGTCAATTACATTGTTCAAGTCGTTTGGCTTAGAAGTAAAATATCTAATGTTGTTTTAAAAATAATATCTTGTATAGTGTGTTATGAAACAAGTTTGTTTGCTATTATTGTCATATTTTCAATATCCTCATTATTTCCGTCAAATAATTTCAGTTACAATAATCATGATCTGCTCTACTTACGAAATGTGCAATACAACTCATTTATCAACAAATGGATTTTTGAAGAAAAGCCAAAATTAATTAGTTCAATGTTCTAGAAAGACTACGTCAATACAATTTGGCTATAGACAATTTAGAAGACTCTTAATTAAAATGAAAAATCGAATTCCTTGTGAAATTCTAAATTGTAACTAACTCTGTTACTGTAATGACTAGAGTTTCATATACAGGAACAGGAATTCGAGGCTCCCATCCAAACTAAACAATTCTGTCCGAAACTAATTTTCTGATGCCAACCGCATATTCATATTGAAGTAATAGGTAGAGCTCAAAGCATTATGTTGAAATTTAGGTTATTTTTAGAAAAATAATAATTACACACGGTTATTTAACCTTTGGCAACTGTATATATTTCCTGACAAATTTGTTATATTGGATCACGAGGAAAATTTTTTCTAAACAGTCAGTCGGTTCAATGATATTCTTACACCAAATTTTGGCACTTTCACAGTATAATATTTATACAAAAAACATGCCGACAGTTGGCTATGTAAAACTATTTCACAAGTTTCATAAAATGTTATCATCATGATGAAAAGATTGCACAAAGGATTGGTATTTATATTATTACTTGACGTGAGTCAACGTTAGAGTCTAATTATATTTAAATTTATTCATCAACTAGAAAATATTTTCAGATTATACTTTTTTTCCACAATTTTTATGCACGATACAACAATATTAGTCGGTGTGCAAATAATTCGCACCATTCAAAATTTACTCTTCGGGTAAGTAGAACTACATGTATAAAACCTATATAACTTAGTATAGTATATATAGTTATGCAATATTTGGTTGCAGAAACAACACTAATGAATTCAATCACAAGCGACGTCCAGTGCTGACGTCCTGGTAAAGAGATAAAGGAATGAATATGGGGATTTGGTGTCCCATTGGAGCTGCATTGGGCCAAGATAAAAAATTTTGAGTCCAACCTGTTACAATAAATGTGTAAACTGGACATTCGAAAGACCAGAACCACAGTCTCACTTCTACAGTCCGATGGAATGGTGGAACGAATGAATAATGCCATAAACATCCACTTGTCCAAGGTGGTCTCTGACCACCAAAGAGACTGGGACCAGTACCTCCACCAGTTCATGTTGGCCTATCGTTCGGCAGTGCACGAGTCAACCGGTCAAAATCCTGCCAGTATTATAACGGACCGAGAGCTTCCTTTGGGACGGCGCAGAACAGACACTGCGGGGAAAGACTATGTCAGCAAACTTCGGCAGAGAATGGACGACATCCATGAACGAGTCCGTCTGAACATTCGGAGTGCCAGTGATAGAATGAAGAAGGCCTATGACATCATGGCGAATGCTAGAAGATTGGAAACCGGTGACCTGAGGGCGCGAACAAGTTCGCGCCCTCAGACCACCAGAGGATGAAATGACGTTCCAGAAGTTGATGTTTTTATATTCGAACGGACAGAAAGTCGTACATGGGGTAACTCAAGAAGAGCCACGAGACCTTTTCAAGGTGCCAGTAGATTACGCACTAGCTCACTGCGTGGCAGATGATCTCCAAATGTCCAGGGTATTCAACAATAAATTTGGTCAGCTCCAAACATTACGAGAACAGAATCCAGAAGTAGGAGGAGTGCTACAGTTGAAGAAGGGCCAGAGAAACATTTTCTACTTGGTAACCAAAAAGCATTCTCGAGACAAACCGTCCTATGAAGGTGTCTGGAGGAGTCTTACCAGACTGATAGACACGATGCTCAACCAGAATATTGTGGACTTAGCAATCACGAAATTAGCCTCTGGATTCGACAGGTTGGAGAATTATGAGAAGCATGTTGGAAACGATATTCATTTCCAGCGGCATCAAAATTTTGGTGTGCGGTAACCATCTTCCACGACCGAGTATGAAGACTATGGAGTGTTACTGATATGGAGTGTTCCCAGATATGGGAAGTCCTACAATTATCGGCACACGCTAAGGATGACCGATATGCCGGCCGACTCTTCGAAAAAACACATGACCTCACCTCAAAAGAATGCAGTCGGAAATCGCCGGTAAAATTCTAGTACCGAACCGACTACAGAATTTTCGAAAGGACCTTTCCCGACGTAAGCCCGTCTTTCCCACCCAAGAGGGCAGGTCATAAAGTGAATCGAGCGGATAAAACAAGAAATTCAAATAGTGGAAAAAAATTAAGCGTTAGTTGTTAAGTGTTAAAATAAATAAATCAGTTTGTGATTAGTGAAATATTATTGAAAATAAATCTGTTCAAGACAGCACTTTCGCGCTGGTCGTGCTATGATCTCCAAGACTCTACTCAAACTTTGTTTGAGTAGAGCCTTGAAGATGATAGCACCACCAGCTGTCGAAAGCGCTCGCATATAATAAATAGAAGTTATAAACCTTTAAATTCTTTGTGTGACATACTTATGTTAATATTAAAATATCAACTTCTTCAGGAACTCTATAGTAACGAGGTAGGAGTTAAACAATTGCCAAAGTCTGTGGACAAATATATACGAAAGGTGAGGTTAAACATAAGAAGCGAGCATGAGAAATGATCTTTTTCTTATATTTTACAGTATATCAAAAAAAAATTATTTGTGTCTAAGAAACGATGGATGGCAATTTGAACATTTGATGAGGTACTGTGAACGACGTACATGACCAGGAATATTTTAATATTAATTCTTTTCAGTTTGTTATTTAGTACATTACATGTTCTTCTGTGGAGTTTTTATATATAGCTCTGAGTTCAAGACCCGGAAAATATTGGTACTACTTCTAACTATCTTTTGTATGACTATATAGTGGATCATACATGATGAAAAAAACGACACAAAACATATGTAATCGTAATACATTGCTGTACATTTTATTAAAGTGGCTACAAAAATCGATGAAAAAAACTACAAGTCTGTATTTGAAAAAAAACTTAAGTGGATAATGATATTTTATTACAAATATGCCTTTTTTATATTATTCGAAATGGAGGCGGAAGATCAAAACGAAAATTCGACAATTCTAGTTTTTGGCGAATATCTCAAAAACAACGACTAATATTCTCAATCTGAAAAGAGATTTTCTTTATTTACTGTCTCCGAGATAGCAATAGTGGAATCAGCTTGAAAAATGATGTGTATATGTATAAAACATATTAGTGAAACCCTTGATAACTTATGCCTTTCCATGTATCTTTCTCTCATCACCATTTGTCATACTGATGAAGGCGCAGGCATATACAAGGATCTGAAAATAATTTTGCGTGACTTCCGAGTCCGAGGATATCCTAGGAATTCTAGGTCTGTTAACTGGAATCACAAATGTGCGGAAGGCTCCTATTGGTCAATCCGTTCGTTTGTGCTTTCTTTCCGTTTTTGACAACCAAGTGTTGCCCATCTTTGCACTTGACTACATCGCGCTGATGAGGCCAATAGCCAGAAACACGTGTTGGCGGTTTGTCATCAATTTTTCTTGAGTGCTGTTCCAAATAATCTTTCCATTCTGAATACCTCGTTCCTGCAAATCACAACTCCGTTTCCTTCACCAACTCTCCCAGAGACATACCACACCAGAACCGGTGGACCGACATTCGACGCTTGGGAGTTGGCAGATTGAGACCCTCACAGAGTTTAGTGATGATACCTGGGGGGTTGGCAGATTGAGACCTCAGGGTAGTGGTAGCTTCTTGAATATGGCTTCAAAGTTGAAGCCGAAACGTCGAACTACTAAAAACACCAAACCATCCTCAGATACCGAAAAATTTGACTTGCAATCTTACTTGACGTTGAATTATGTTGTTGAGACATTACTAGTTCAATATGACTTGACTCGAAGGTACAATTGGAATATTACAGAGCCTCAGCTGCGAAATTTTTATTATTATGCATTCATACTTACCTTGAACTGGTGAACATCATTTCTATTTCTGATAGACCCAATAAACATTCCTAATCACATGTTTAAAATCCATGTGCTTCCTGTCTATTTTCAGTCGACTCGAGGATATTCTCTATAAATACCGTATCCATTCATACTTAAAAAATTGAGCATATTTTTACATGATTTTTGGCAAGCAATAACATCACGTTATATATTAATTACCATCACTCCTTTGTGGCACTTATAAACGAACGTGGATACTTTATAGTAGTGATATATTTCCTGTGTTGGCAAATTGATTAATGAACATAGCCAGGGTTCAAAACCATCCAGTCCAATCAATCATTTGATCAATTGTTCATAAGGAAAATTTAATAGTTTCAATGGTTACGCTCAAATATTGGAACATAGGAATCAATCCCTAACACCTCATATTAATAAACTTCGTTAATCCCTAGCCAGCACAAGTTTAGACCTTTAAAGGCTGTTGATCATAGAGGGGCGACAGTTGGTTAACGGAGAAATAGATCTTAACAAATTTTTTTCAACAGTTCTAGATGATTTTCTCCTGTAAAAATGTTTTAATCAACTGTATGATGATCATTAATATTTTAACAAAACAGAGCTTCTTATTTTATCTCGATTCTCTGTCAGTATCTCGAACAAAATTTCACACGGCATCAAATGGAGAAAAGACAACTTTGAATGGCCTTCATGATTACCAGATATGCCACCACTTGGTTGCTTTTTATGGATCCACCAGTAAAACATAACTGTTCAGAAAATTCTCACCCCAAACCCCAAACTCACCCCGTCGTATTAAATCGAAAATACTTTAGAATATGCGGTCATCAGTTTTGATTAGGTAACAAGCAAAGCTGTAAGTAAGCAAAAATGTAATTTTTCACAAAAGTAAAAGTAAGAGGTAATATTGAGCTT
>WOGN01009298.1:0-10619 GCA_015342105.1 Leptinotarsa texana | reverse complement strand
GGCGACATAGTGTTGTCGTTGCCGCCTTTTTGTGTTGGAGGTTGCATTGTATAATTTTTAATTTTTTCCCAACGTCCTTGCCACGTCACACGTTGAAAGGTAAGACCTCGTTAATCCTTAGCTCGCATAAGTTTCGACTTCTGAGGGTTGTCGTTCGCAGGGGTGCGACAGCTGGTTAACGGACAAACAGATTTTAAAACCAGACAGATTTTTTTTAACAGATATCCGATTTTGCAAGAACAGAAAAATTAGCGAGTTCAACACGCCTTGAGCACCGGCCATAAAATGAATAAAAACTGTCTACAATTGTAGAGATTGATACCAGATTTTTACATCTTACGAGAGTCTGAAAATAGCTCAGTGTAACATGAGAACTATCAACAGTAACAGAGATCTCATTCCAAAAAGTGCAATATTTTCTTTACACTTTCAAAATTAGTGAGAAATTTCACGAGAACCTTTTTCGTGAATTTCTACCAGGAATCATAAATGTGTTTCGTAGTATGAAAATGTACCCTGTCAACTTGGTCAGCGAAGCGCGCGTCGAAAAAAGTATCGCAGTTCTGGTATTTTGGAAAGGTGCTCGTTTTGGAGAATCATTCATTTATTCATACACGTGAGTCATGCAGGTATATGTATTTCTCAAACATGAATGAATAACATTATTGTTATTATTATATCGTCCTGCCACATATACTCTCTCCAGCTCAGTCATTTGAGAAAAAGCACAACTTCTCAAAGTTCTTTAAAAGTCATATCTTCGTATTGCTGATGAAATGAATATACTATCCGATACAAAGGGAATTTCAGGACACATTTTGAACTGAGAATTAGTAGGTTACTGTAAAACGGAAATATCAACGATAATACCGCTATGAAGCTGGTAATATAATATAATGACCAATAAAGGAAGTTGGAAATGCGAAGGATCTGCAAGGAAAAAGATGAGAAAAAAGCTCGTAATTACTTCAATATGTTGAATACAAGCCATGTAGGATTCCAAAACTATAAAAGCCTTTATGACCTAATTCGAAGCGGTAAGGATCAGAAAAAAAATTGCTTCACCACAGTCATTTATTTCTTCATTTCACTGAATTACAACACACTAATGGTGAATATAAATATTCAGTTTTTAATTAAAACCGCCCAATCTGCATGATTAAATATCTGCTGGCCGTAACAGAACGGTTCGAGGATTAAAAATTATCCTTATCGCATAAAAAAATTCATGAATATAAACTAGAAAAGTCAAGATATAATTTGTGAAGATAAATTCATCCGTAGGAAATGATTGAATTGGAAAGTAGGTTGGAAAAAAACCCTTTATAGTCGCTGAAAATATTCATATTTTTTTCTATGCAGATTTCGAAACTTTTCCATTTACTCCTTAAGGGGGATTGGAAATAAAAACAATTTTTTTCGTAGCCCTCAATTCAAGAGTGACAATCATGAATCATGGCTAGAACTTAAGTATTTCGCTCGTACTTAGTTATTTATCTAATTTACTTTAAATTTCAGTTCTACTGAGAAAGAGCCTCTGTGGGAATTGATGAATAGAAATATTGCATCACATATCACAGAGTTTGAGTTCCATGATGCCTATATCACACAGGTTACCAAAAATGTATTCGTTTTATTGTGAACATTGCTTTTGACGACGGAACCATAATAATATTAATAAATGTATCCCAAACACTCATTATTTGATACACATCAAGTTTTGGCATATAATCGAGTCAAATAAAATATTTACTTAGAGCATACCTTCTCAGATTTGATAGAATCTGAGAAGGTATGGAAGAGCAACTTCTGATTGAGTCAGTCGTGACAAGATCAGAAATTGATTTCTGTACGTGGGTGGATTGTATATATTGTATTCCATACATTGTATTTTTTTACATATCAATAAAAACTATTATAATGAAGAAACGAGAATGGAAACGTTCTATGTTTTTTACCACTTTCCTACCACGTAGTAACAACCCCTACATCCATCAATTTATTAAAAACTATTACTATTATTGGTTTGAAGGTGATTGACAATGTTCCATGGCTATTATTATTATACAACACTTTTGAAAATCGAGAAGTTGAGCTCATAACCATACTGTCCATACTGATAGTGAAAACTGAAAATAGTTACATTCAATTTCGTCGACCTTCAGAATTATAAGCTACTGCTACAAATAACTTTTCTCTCTACTAATAGATAACTATTCAGTGTTTTTAAGGATCAAAGGATCTGAAAAAAACAATTCATTTTGCCTTGTGAACGCCCATCTAGTATTTTTTGCGTGTGGCAAAATTTTCCATATTCGAAAATATCTTGGATATTTTGAAATTATTTTAATTTTTCAACATGTTCAAAATCAGTCAAAATATTCTTATCTGAACATACAGGGTGAATCAAGGAACTTCATCAATCGATTGTGGGAAAACTATAATGAAAAAGAATCTGAAAATTTGACAATATACTAAAGTCGCAGTAGGGGCAACGCGGCCTGAATATTTTCATAATGGCGGCACTTTCAGTTATACCGGAAGTAGCTGACAACTTCGTTATTTCGAAAGGAACACCTTATATTTCATTACATTTTTAAATTCAACATCAGAATCTGAATACTTTTTGTATATAATATCCTATATCTAAGTCCAACCGTTTTCAACCTTCTTAAGTTTTTATGTCAGAAATTATGTCTCCAGACCCTAAACTAATTATCAATATCATATAAGCAAACCTCTTTTAATATGTTTTAGTCGGGTTCCTTATAGACGGGAACCAAATTCAATAGACTTTATATGAAATTTCGATAATTATTATTACAGGTTGGTCACAAAAAAGAAAATAAATGAAATTCAATAAACCGTCTAAAGTGACTCTTGTCTCATGGAAACCCCAAGTTTTTCTGATTTAATCGAATCAAGCATTAGAAATAAAGGTAACTTTTTATTAGGATATAGTCCGAAAATTAGTTGTTCCTGAAATGTTTGTAATTCAATATTTTATCATCGACAGATAATGTCACTATACTTGTGATTTACGAATTGTTAATAATAAATCATGATGGGACGATTATATTAGGAAAACAAAGATTATTTGAATCCATTTAATATTTACGGAGAATGTGATAAAGTTATTTCAAGAACATGATTTCCGAAAAAACCAACACCAAATACTGTCAAAAAATTATGTAGAATCCAAAAATGTATAATATCTTGGGTATTTTAGTCAGTCAATATATGTCACGTGTCACAAAATTGACACCTATTTCTGGTATAACCGGAAGTGTCGCCATTTTGAACATAATTTTGCTGAATTTCTCCCATCGACTTCAGTATATTGTCAAATTCTTAGATTTTTTGTAGTAATAGTTTTCCCACAATCGATTGATGCAGTTCCTGGAGATTCACCCAGATAGCTCTATTTTTGAAACATTATGAATTATCAATTTTTCATTACTTTCCAACTGAATTGTTGCTTATAGACCTTCTTTGAGTATTTTCAACTTTCTCAATCTGAAAACAATATGAAAAATATAAGGGAGAATTCCATACACGTGTAGGAAGGACAAACTTTCTAGATCACGCCGATTAGTTCTCCATTACAATTTTCACATGTTTTTTTTCGGATTCTGGAAAGTAAATACCCAAATACGATAAAAAACAAATTGATCAATTCAGAATCGAAAAATAAAATATCAAAGCTCAACAACATAGTGGTAACACTGAAATAAATGATTTTCCTCATGTTTTCACTTTCAAGTAATTTTATTATCAAGTTACAATGAATCTGAATTCAATTTTGGAATATGGCATGGATAATTTCACTCGCTCAAAGGAGAAGAAAAAATTTCGAATTCACTCAGTAATTTTTTTATTTCAAATTTAAACCGGCTTTATTGATACAGAGCAGAACCTCGACCGCGAAGACTCAATTTGTATTCCAATGTGAGCAAATGAACTCAATTTGTACATCATTAAAACTAATGCATATTCAAGCAGGCACTGAAGGATGTTAATTTCTACATTTCGTTGGTAGGTTTAAAATCAACTAGAATTCACTGTTTCAAGTGATATACTGAGAGTTGAATATGTATATAGGATTTTCAGCTATGTACACTTTTGAGTCAAGTAAACGTTGTTTGGGTAAAGGACTGCAAATTTGCATAGCGGTTAAACATTAAGTCTCTGATGTCTTATGTAGATTATATTTTACTATCATGTCAATAACAGAAGTTTGTGGAAATTGGCGTTCCTAGAATATGCAAGAGTTATGCGAATGTGAACTCATCGATACAATTCATTGTATGATTTTGACTATAAAGGGTTTTACAAAAACCCCGACACGTGTTTCGCTATACAACAGCCTCATGCTCTAACATATTACCTACTTGTATGCCTACTTTCTAATGAATGAATCTATCCGAAAAGGTCTAGTATAAATTCATTAACTATTTGAATGAATTGAATAAATAAACAGTTTCAATTATGGCCAATAATTCAGTTCAGTTTGATGGTTCATGAGATATTGAGAGTTTTCAAATTTGTTCATTTCCATACTTTCCAACAGTTCAAGTTTTAAACCTTTCTTCTGGAAATGGGTCGGCTTGAATTGATGGTTCATGTCCCCCAACTACTTCAATTTTGAAAAAAAATAATTACAGGAATTCCTGTAATTATTTTTCTCTAATCATAATTACAATACGCGACTATCGGTAAAATTATATCTTGAAGCCATTCAAATGCCAAAATTCCCATATGCATGAAGACATCTCATATCATAACCACATAAAGAACAAAATGGGTGACGAGATATATTTTGAAGACACATAGTGCTTCAAATATCTTTTATGTACTTATTTTATGAAAAAAGCATTTTATTTTGTGTAAGAACTTCTGCAGAGTTGAATAAGTCTATACATTTTCATTTTAACAGTATATAAATTTCAGTTAATGAATACTTCGAATAGATGTGTTGGTGAATATGAATTTATAAATTTATATACCTATTACTACCTATTATATTTATATACCTATAATACCTATTACTCATTTGAATCTGTATCCATGGAAACGAGTCTATGGATTAGAGATAAGTAGACATTGATTAATTATAATTCCAAACTTGGCAATTTCTTCCCTATGTTAAATTTATGTGATATTGGAAATGAATGTTTTTCATATTTTCATAACAGTGGCTCATATACTCAACTGGACATACTCCCAATTGAATCTATCGCATCATACAAATAGTTTCATTGGGAAAATATATCAATCCGGAAGACAGCGGCTTATAGAAATTATAGAAATATTTCAGACGCACCAAGTCCTGACGTTAAGCGTTACTTGAGTGTTAGCTATTAGAGTAGTATCAGATTTGCTGCTACTTTCTATACTTTTACTTCAAGATCACTTCATCATTTCTACGATATCGTCCAATTTATGAACTCCAAATTCACTCCACTTCAGTAACTCGTTGAAATGGGATAAGTTAGAAACAGTTTATAGCAGTTGAAGATTGATTCTAAACCGATTCAAAAATCTCTATGACTGAAAATTAACAATTAGGTCAAGAAGATATTGAAATGGAGCCAGTTTTTTCTTTACAAAAATCCAATAGTGTCGATGACTAGTTCAATCACAGTGAACAGAACGGTAGATTCTGAAGAAGGCTCAAATAAGTTAATAAGCTTACTTTCAATTTATCTCATTCATGATTATCACTTATCTACAGGAGAAATTTAATTTTTCATTATTATTTTTTGTAATTGTTAGTCTGTTTGAACTCTACCTTTAAAATAGCCATAGACATTCTAGGTCGCGTTGATCAACTAACCCAGAATACGGTTAGCTCACTATAAATTGTTTATAAAAGTGCTTTTGTATTGTGAAGATCGTACTCCGTGACTTTCAGGAACTCTGCTTACTCTGTTTTTCTCCCTCTCTCTATTATGGATGGTCATTGCTTTCCATTCTGGCGGATTTGATTAAGCTCTTTTTGTTATTATATATAACAGGAGCTGTAAGCAACACTACTAACTCATGTTTTTCGCTACTTCTTCATCAAATATTTCCAGTTTTTTGTCATCTTCCACTCGAGAGACCATTTTATTGAAGAGGTGTATTTTGTTGTTTTTAATCAAAATTCCTCTTTACGAGACCATTCAGACCATCCGATCTGGGTAACGGCGTGAATGAAAGAGGTTTTCATTGATTCATTTTTCTGAAACACAGACATATACAGTGATGTTTTTATAATTTTCACAATCGGAATACATATCATGAATTTGAAGTTCCGCAATGGCAAAAAGTATCCACGTACCCTTTGTTTGAAAGGTTGTTATCGTGACGTCCGTTCACTACCATCATCACACATGGATCAAACACACCTTCCGGTTCTGGTACAGGTTTTTTTAGTCGCAGACCCAGGACAGAGTTATCTACCTGCCTAGGAACTTATGCGACTGTCTTTCAAGCGGAAATTTACGCTATTGAATTGTGTGCTGATAGATTGGATGAATCCAACCTCACATACAAGTCAATAAAAATATTCCTTGACACTCAAGCGGCGTTGGAAGTTCTTGGCTCCTACCGAGCAACGTCTAAATTGGAAGCAAACTGCCAAAACCGACTCTCCTCGATAGGAAGACTCAACAAATTGTCAATGGTCTGGATTCATGGCCATAATGGCCTGGAAGGCAATGAAGCTGCTGTCTCCCTTGCCAAAGAGGGTGCTGCAAGTGGCTTCATCGGACCAGAACCTATCATTGGCATCGCTTTGGGCTTTGCCAAACAAACACTGAACACCTGGATGGCAAGAAGATTTATGGACTTCTGACAGAATCTTCCAGCATTGGCTCACTCCAAAGCGTTTATTCACCCTTCAAAGCTTGATACCAAACATTTGTTGGATTGCAGTAGGGATGAACTACGTACTCTCTCCATCTGACCTGAAAAACCACTCACCATACAAACTAATCGGCTTCATCAAGGAACTGGGCTTATTTGGCCGAGTGTGGATAGGTATGAGCCACAATAAACCCTTGTGGGTTGCGGTGGTGGGTCGAACTAACTACACTTCAGACCTAACTACCTACCTACCATCGTCACTGGAAAAGACAAAGCTTGACTCTGCACCAAATCTTCATAGTGACCCACTTTTTTCTTTGATGAGCAAGATTCAACTTTGCTGTTGATACCACAAACAGCGTAAAAGAAGTCATCATATCCATTTGTTGCTCAAGTGAAAAAAATCTTGTGAAGCTAACTGAAAAACTTGATCAAATGAAACATCACAAGAAACTCCCGGAAATATGGTCGGAAATATGAAAAAATATTTCTGACCGTAATAGAATCAAAAACAATTAGTGTATCCTCAATCGAATTTCTGAACACCTTTCTTCAACCTGAACCTACTAACATTCTAACTTGTTTCAGACTTCCTTTCACTAATCATCAAGACTCTGACCTCTATTAACTTCCACCTCATCCCAGAATCTTCAGCCATGGCTAGCTAAGACGAGGGGCGCCAAGTGCGCACCCAGCCCTACAATGCCCGACGCATGATGTACCCCATGGTGCAATCGTCACAGAAGCCAGACCGAAGACAACCCCATATCGCGCTCATCAGCGAGCAGAGGCTTCGCCCCCTCCAAGAGCAGATTCCTCCTTCAGACGAAGAAGATCAGGAGGAAGACTCCGTAAAAAAGAGGCCCCGCCGACCGTTCCATAGGAGGGTTTTTTCCTACGTTAGAGAAGCTTGGACGGGCGTCAAATCTGCTCTAGGTAGTGTATTGAATTAGTAGAGGAATGATGAAGTTGTTATCATAATGACTTATCAATTATACCGAGTGGTTAAAAATAGATTTGCGATACAAAAAATTTGTTAGTGAAATCATAATGGTAGGTATTATTTACTGAAAATCAAATGGACTGTGACCTGATACATTTTCAAATATTATGTTCAATGCTCATTGACACAATCGACTTTTGAGCTCGTTTGAATCATCAGTTCTTTCAAATTTTCACTGAATGATCAAAGAATCTCCATAAATCCTTGCAGTGGGAAAGAAAAGAATGCATACTATCGGTATGAAAGTAGTCAGGACAGACAATGAGGAAATATCCACCTTGAAAGAGATAATTTGGAATGCAGGGAGAAGCTGTTGCTTTTGCCTTGGCCATTGACCATGTCTGCTTTGATATTCCATTAATTGAACCCTGAAGTCATGGCTTGTTCGTGACTCTTCAATTTTATCACGAACTCCTACCCGCAAGTAGCGGGTAGGAGTTCGTGCTGCTATCAATTTTTTCTAGCGATTTATATGTTCTTCAACTATTTTCATTATACATAAACAAATAACATCAATTCAATATTTTGCTTTACTGGTGATGGCATACTTGACTCTTTTTTCCACATAAATATGCAAACACTCGTTGCCAAAGAACATCTTTGGCTACAACAAGAGCTTTCATATCTTGATGAGAAAATCCAGAAAGGGTTGATAAAAACATAAATATAGCTCACAAAATTCAAAAACACGCTTTCAAAGAACATTGAACTAAAAAGTTAAAAATATTTTTTTCAAATAACCTTAAAACAATAACGATCAAAAAATACTAGTATTATTGTGAAGAAAGCCTGCGCGCTAGATATACAGAAAATATGGTACAAAGGGCCCACGCTTTTGTCACAATAATACTAGTTTTTTCGATCTTAATTGTTTTATGGTTATTTAAAACTATTATTTAAAATTATTTTCAACGTTTTAGTTTGATGTTCTTTAAAAGCGTGTTTTTCAGTTTTTTAAACTATATTTATTTTTAACTTTCTAGTTCGATGTTCTTTAAAAGCGTGTTTTTTAGTTTTTAGTTCTTTTAAACTATATTTATATTTTACTTTTAGGTTTCATATGCTATTGAAGCGTGTTCTTCAGTTTTTGAAACTATATTTATTATTTTGATTTTCTTTTGAACAACCTATCAAGGAAGTTACGTACAGCGCCATCTACCCGCGAATAGATCAAGAAATATAAAGTAGGTTTGAAGGTGATTGACAATGTTTCATGATGAATTTCACTAGTTCGGACTTCCATTGTATAATATTTAAATGATTTGAAATCCCCGAAACAACTGAAAAAGAAGAATTAAAAATAAATAGCTGAAAATACCAATTATATTAAGCAAACATAACTTGAAATGAAATAATAGTGAAATGAAATACAAGTAAAATTAAAACAAGTGAACAAAAAATAATAAAGAAATACAAATAAATATGAATAAAAAGTTGAGAGATTCCAAGCCACGTTAGTTCACGATGTTTCAATTGTTAGTATCTATAATCGTCTTCGGGTGATTGATTCGGACTGATTCCTCCGGGAGATGACTATTTATTGGACCCATAATTTATACCAAATCATTTCCAAGGTTGGTACTTCATTTTTTTTTGGTAAATACCATGAATTGTTCGTCGAATCACATCTTTAGTAGCACCATCAACGTTTGCTAATTTTTTATTCCTTTGTTTTTGTTTCATTGCGTGGTCAGTGACAATGTTAGCATTTCGCTAACAAGGTTAGCATCTTCAGGAGAAGGAAATTGATACTGAATCTAAACAGGGTTAGCTGTTTATATACCTAAGGTTTTTTAGTCCGATGTGGACTTTGTTTGTTAAATGATCCTAATTGATTACTAATGTGAGCACTGCCTGCAAATCAATATGTCCGCTTTTTATTCTATTGTTGACAAAGTGATTTGCAGGTAGTGGTTCCACTAGTTAATTACCGAAAAATCAATAAGGAAAATCATCATTTAACACATAGGACCAAAAAACTTTAGGTATCAATTTGCTTCTCCTGAAGATGATAACTCTGTTAGCGAAACGCGCGTCGAGTGCAAAAATATCAGTTTGATGTTAGGGTAATTGATTTCTAGAAAAAGTTTTTAAAATCGTTTTGCAAAACCACTCATTACCTGACCTTACCCCACGAACCCACGGCACTGCTAAAGAAATGTTGTGAACCGGACAAAAACTCAGTATTCAGTGAGTCCAGCTAGCCGAGCCTACATTTGATAGCATATTTCCTAACAATCTGAGATACTAGAGGCCACAGGCAAGAAATGTTTATGACTGTACTCTCAATTTTATTGCCGTTCCAGTTGGGAATAGATAGACTATAGTACAAACTCATTATTTCAATCTGTTCTCAAAGCGTGTGAACCATTGCTTCTCAAGAATTCACAAAAACAGAAACAGAATTACACAAATACAAAATCAATGGATTATCAAATTGAAACTCAACTAGGCAAAATGAGACTTTTTTTAAGTATATCCTACAAACAATCCTATAAAAATTAGGTAACAGATTGTACAGAAGTTCATTCAGGGTTTACTCGTTTTCAAGTCAAATAATTTTTAGCTTTCAAACTATGAGCTTCAGACCATAATGTATATTACTTTGTTGAAATCTATTCATCATGAAGCATCTGATAATGTGAAACAATTGATCTATGTAAAAAAATGGTGTCATGCGCGGTGTTCCATATCTCTATATAGGAAGCAGATAGGAATCTAATTTTATATAATATTACCTTATTGCTCGAGCTCGACAAAATAAAAA
>WOGN01009297.1:0-10889 GCA_015342105.1 Leptinotarsa texana | reverse complement strand
AAACAAAGTATATGAAATTTCCGAAATTCAAAAGGTGCGTATAAGCGCCGAAACACAGAAGCCGAGAAACCGAGCAGGGCAATATTATAGATGCCAAAAGTTCAGTCACACGCAACGCAACTGTAAAGCAGTTCCAGCCTGCGTCAGATGTGCCGGACGGCACATGACCAAAAGACCTAAAAACTCGCCCTTGCGATGCTTTAACTGCAAGGGAGAACACCCAGCGAGCTTCCATGGGTGCCCAGAACAGACAGACTACAAATCCAAATCCAAATCTCGTACGCGAGGGCCGTCTCATTGTCATAGAACGCCTGCAGCTCTTTCGAAGGTCTCCCAACGGCCTTAGGGCACCTTAGGGCAGAAGTTTCCGGTACTGCAATCCATACTTGCCGGAAAATTAAACAAAAAATAGTGCCTAAACGGCCGCAAAGCCAAAGAAGTGCGCTGCGATTTCCATACACAGGGCCAATAGCCAAAAGAAGCCGACAGAGGACCATGCAATCCCCTGCCGCCCCGCCACAGAAACCCAAGAGAAACTCTTATCCGAAAGGATAAGGTGCCCTAGGCCCATAAATCTAACTGAAATAAGATAACAAGTAACGAGTACATTTTGTCTTATTAGCTGTCAAAGTGACATCGAATTAATTTTGGTCCGTTAATTTCACTGAATTTTTCGAGAAAACGTGTGTTTCTGGTGGATGATCAGCCATTCACCAGTACTTTATCTCTCTAACTAGTGTGTGCGTTGATTGTGGTGAACAATAATTTTCCAGGCTTCTGGTGAGTACGTTTCTTATCTGTCATTTCCGAATATGTTCATAATACCATCGTCCGCCCTTAGGACTTTCTAAAGGGAGTGAGTTATTGTTAGCAGTATGGAGGAACTGCTTGACAGCTTGATGGCCTGGGATAGGGGTGAAGTAATTACCCTTATGGGTTTGTTACTTGACCGACTGGACTTGAACCCATCAGAGCTGTTAAAAGGCAGCCCCGGGGCGGTAGTTCGGGGGCCCTCTGGCCCCCCGCCAGGAATCAAAGAGCTTCTCGAGCGCCCGCCACGAAAAAATCCCCCACAGATACTTCTGACAATGCTACTCTCCCCGTACCATCACCATTAGTATCAATACTAGTAGATGCAAATAAGCCGCAGGAACCGGCTAACAAAAAAAACAAGATTACCAGAAGAGTTTCCTCCTCTCCCTCCTAAATCAGCCACTCCGACCATCAAAAATACTGGTACGAAGCCCAAAAGGGCAACAAGAAGAACCAAACTCAAAAATAAAGCAACGAACAGCGCTTCCGAATCAGAACATTCTACTGCTGAATCTTCAATCGATGGAGAAAGTGAGATGTTGGCCGACGAGAACGACAACAAATCTTACACGTCAGTGTCAACCGTACAGGGTGGCTCTAGACAGCCACATAATCACGATCACATAATCACGATCAAGCTCAGGTTGGAAACCCAGATAATCAGGGAAATGTCTTCCCCCCCTCCGCGTTCTGAGGCGCCTCAAAACGCCAGAAAATCGCGAGTCCCCGAATTGTCGTTCGTCAGAAGGACAACTGCGTTAAATTTACGAAGCTAACTACGCAACACAAGATTAGCTACACAAAGGCAGTGAACCTAGCCGACGGCGTCAAGGTCAAACCTTCTTCAATTGAGGACTATAGGAATATGTCCAAACTTTTGGTGGGGTGAAAATCCCTCACCATACGTATACCTTACCTTAAGACAGGCAAATCAGAGCTGTCTTCAGAGGAGTTCCGGAATACCTGGAAATCGCTGACATCGAGGATGCCTTGATAAAGAAGGATTTCCAGCCATCATCCGTCTCCAGGATGATGCGTGGAAACTGCCCACTTTCTCTGGTTCTGTTTCAACTGAGCCAGAACCAAAAACACACTCACGAAGTAAGGAATCTCCTCAACGTTAAAGTTAAGGTTGAACCACAACACCAAAGAACAATTGTAGGACAGTGTCACCGATGTAAGTGGTTTGAGCATAGCCAGAGCAACTGCTTAGCCATCCCTAAATGTGTCAAGTGCGCCGGCAGACACCTTTCAGGTGAATGCCAAAAACCAAGAGCCGAAGCTCCTAAATGCAACAATTGCAAAGGGGGTGCATACTGCGAACTACCGGGGTTGTCCTGAGTTTCCTAAGGTTCGCAGGAGGACCAAAGTGGCTGCAAATGCCCCCCAAAATACATCTACACCTGGGAAACGTCCTACCGGAGCATCTGGCACACGCCCAGGGATGAGTTATGCAGGAGCGGCAACACCTCCGCCAAGCCGACTGAAGCATCCAATAGTCCTCGTTCGTCTAAGGTTAGTGACATCTGTTCCGCTCTGGACCAGATGAAGAAACTATTCATCCAGTTCCCTGTACTTGAAAAAATTTTTACGGTGAACACCAGCGTGATAACTGGTACTTGACTCGCAAAAGTACAAAATTGTTAAAGCATCTCCTCAAAAGGCTCAACTTCATGTGTTCTGTATGAGAGCTTTCACCAATATTATCACGGATTATTTAGGACTAATTCAAATTATTGGAGTGTTGCTGTGTATTTGTTTTTCAACTGGGGCAGTTCATTCAGACATTTCATTTTCTACGATCACTTTCTGCAAAAAGAGGTTATTCAGAGAAAATCATATGTGATGAATGCTAATTTTACAAATGCTTACTAATGCCTTCTCACTGAGGTTGCTTGAGAAATATTCACCTTTGATCAGAAGCGCTACATGTAAAATGATGAAGGTTGATCAATCAGTTCATTTTTGAGCTGTGAATTTTTCCTCCATTGCTCATTGTCAATTTTAATGTTCTAGGGCATAGTGATTTAGTTTTTATTCACAGTTTTGCTTCCCATTTGTTGACAATCGTCGAACTATATATTTTGGATTATGAACACCATTGACAACAATGCTTCCCAAGTTTGCTTCTCTCATTATGTCACCCCACAGGACATTCCCTACGTGGCCCTTCCGTAGAATGAATGAGACAGGAAGTCATTCCAAGTTATCGTCTCTACAAATACGCTACCGAAAGAAAACAAACGATTTATCATTTCCTTCCACACCCCTATCCGAAATACTTTGCGA
The DNA here is from genome assembly GCA_015342105.1 of Leptinotarsa texana. Taxonomy (NCBI): domain Eukaryota; kingdom Metazoa; phylum Arthropoda; class Insecta; order Coleoptera; family Chrysomelidae; genus Leptinotarsa; species Leptinotarsa texana. The sequence continues at coordinate 7,787 of WOGN01009297.1, read as the reverse complement.
GTAAGCGGGAATTAATATAAATTCAGATATAAAATTCAAATTTCCATATGAAAAGCTTTCTATCACCACTGCCAGACATATAGGCATGGAGAGCGTGCCGTGTGACAAAAGCAAGATGGAGTGAGTTTAACGGAACAAAGGAGTATCGTTCTGAGTAGAGTAGAAGCTTGTCAATATGCGGACTTGAAGCGAAACTGAAAGTCTTATAAATTTCCCTGAATGGAACTACTCGTTGGGTGTTGGTATCCTGCGAAATTTTTCGTTCTACATACATGAATTTATGTGGGGATGTTCCGAATAAAAAATAGGGAAGTTTTGTGTATTTCGTGAGGGTACGCAACGATACATTAATTTTGGGCCATTTACTTTCGATCAAAACCTAGTCAATAAAAACTAGAACATTGAATGAAATAGAAATTGCATCATTTTTGTGTTTGTGTGTTGAAAAATATTTGAATTCTTTGATATGTTAAAATAATTGGAAAGCTCACTCAGGTGATCTAAAAAAACTTTTCTGTACAGAAACCAGCAAAAAGTTGAGACAAACGGGAAAAACTTCTCTCAGAACCTGAAATTTTCGTTAAAATTCAAATTATCTATTCATTCATGGCATGGAGTTTCATCAAACAATTGTTAGTTTGTGCAAAACATATCATGTATTATGAAGTAGGAAAAAAGTAGAACGGACACCCCTGACGTAGAAGAAATCCAAAAGAAGCAGATTTCTCAGTCACCAGAAACGTAACACTCTTCTCGACGCGCGTTCCACGAACTTAGTTGACGCATTCAGGAAATGAATAAAATTGATTCCTAACTTTTCCATTTATACTCATAAGTTTACAATTTGGTTTGGAGTAGAAATTCGCGGGAAATTTCCTCGTGAAAGTTTCCAAAAATTCCAACAGAGTGATTCTTCAAAAGGAAACGAAATGGGATTTTCTTTACTGTTCATAGTACCCATGCCACATTCTGCTATTTCTAGACTGTGGAAAGCATCCAAAAATCTAATGTCATGTAACGATCTCAACAATTTCAGACAGTTTTCATTTATTCTATAGCCGTATGTTAGGCACGAGTAGATTTTTCTGGTCTTCAAAATTGAATATGTCCTGCATTAAAAGGAGTTTTTTGGCCCGCTTATCGTGACGATATATTTTTGGATACAGTCCTCACAGTTTATATCAATTAACTTCTAAAATTCATTTCACAACATCTTGTCGTCAGGTTTGCCTAATATTTTTTGAAGAGAGTAGGAAGTTTTGGAGGCTAGTTTTTTTTAAAATACGATTCAATTCCGTGAGTGTATCTAGTTTCACATGGAAGGATGATAAAATTTCAATCCATGACTTCTTGAATACTTTTAGATATTTTCCTGGTAGCTATCACATCATTGCCCATCATACGAAATACCAGGGCTGAAGTTTTTCGTTCATACGTTCTACTCGAGTGAAGAAATGAACGATACAGAGAAAATGGAAAGGACATGGCTGAAAGCAACTGGCATTTTTCTAATATTTTGCATTATTTAAATGAGAACCGTAGATATAGACGAAATCTTTGTAAATCACAGACATTAGAAATATATGAATTCAAATATATGAATTCGTTCCAAAATTGTTGGTCGACTCTCTTGGTTGTATTGCCAATTACATATGCAGGAAATTTTCATCGAATATTTCTCCACTGACGCCTGTCGGATTATAATCCAACGCCGTTCGTGGTATTAGCCAGTAGAGTAGTTGTTTTCTGATTGGCGTCAGTCCATTCAACCTACTGTGTAGGCATATCTGAGACTGGCTTGAACATTTGAAGTTCATTTCTTTAGATTTGTTTACTGCCAGTTTTCAAGCTTAGCCCACTGATTAATAAGACAATAATATTGTATATACAAAATTGTTTAAATTCAGTATGTGATTGATATTTTTACGCTTATCAAAATTCATCAACCAAAATTAGATTTCAGTAAAGCATTTTTTCTGAACGAAAGACTTGTATATGATACACTGGTGAAAATAATATTTAAATCATAAAAACATATCACGAAGAGTGAATAGAAAATGAAATGCATTTTTTTTAGTGGATATTCGAATATATGAGTGATTTCAATTGAACATCACGGTCAATTGACCGTGATTTTACCTCTCTTCTACTTAAAAAATGAGGTTCAATTCGATATCTTCGTTTTCAGGATTTTTCAGATATCAGCTTTTAGCTTCACGATATGCTGAAAATGTTTCATAGGTTGCATATTGGGATAATTGATATATCTGACAATTTGGTATGAAGAAATATTGACATGGTTGATCATTGTAGTACCTATATATTTGGAAATAGTGAAAATAGTAAATGATAATGGGATACTCTGCTTCTAACAAATCATAAATGCAGATTCATTTCAATTTCATGATAATTTTCTACCTCCTAGATATCTATTGAAAATTTGCTGAAATATGTCTTTCACCTAGGGAGCTGTCAACCCTTCACAGAGCAGATATCAAAATTGAGATCTGTATCCACAAAATTTTGAAATTTTGGATAAAATAAACACAAGCATTTTTCCTTTGGTGGTTAATATTTTGACTATTGGCCAACTTGTCATGACGTGTAACTCAAAATAACTGGTAGAAATTTCAACCACTATAATAGTGACAAAGAAAACAAATTTTTGAATAACATCAATTCATTATTGAATGAAATGAGACCTTGTTAGACATACAGCAACATTGCATTCAATACATATCAGGATACTGCGTTTGATTTTCCTACTGTTCTTTATCTAGCACACCGTCTAGATGTCGTTCTGTTCAGTGAATAATCCTCAGCATTCAACAGACCAACCAAATTTTCATCAGTCACGGATCTAGCGTCAGTTTTTTGATTTTTGTGTTTGAGCGAAGAAGCTAAGACAATTGAATAATTTCCGTATTGCTTCTGTTATTGAGATGACTTTTCATAGTTTCCAATGGATTCAACATATAATTTCCCTTTCGAACCAGTTCTGGTCATTTGTTAAACAGAAGATTTTCCGTAAATAGTATGAGGAATTTCCACAAAAGCTTTTCTTCTATACTTCCATTTGCTCACTGAAATATAAGAAGTACCTATAGACACTGATTCTCCCATCAGCAAATTCTTATCAAATTTGAGCCCTATTTTGGAAAGTATTTACGGTTTGTCCTCATTGTATCGTATGGAATTTACCCTGGTACGGGTGAGTGGAATCTAATACCATTTTTCCCTGGCAGCCCATTTTCTTCACTTTCTTTCCTGAGAAGTTCAGTAAGTTACCTGTCTTGGAGTAGGCTGCGTCTCATACTTTGATTCCATGTTTGATAGGCTTTTCAGACATATACTGTTTCATACTTGTTCTTCCCTTGAATGAGATCATGTTCGCATCTACTGCAAGCGCTTGAACAGTAGCACTTTATAAATTTCTCTGATAGACGGCAATTCATGAATTTTTCCACAGTCATAATTTTGGATATTTAAAAACAATAAAAATTTATATACAGGCCGTTTCTTGTATCATGTGGTAACATTACTATATTCTAAACCGTAACATATATGAAGACGATTGAATGGGAAAAAAGGTAACTGTCATCGGGAACAATACAATGATCGAAGAAAATACACGAGGACTATCGCCCTTCTCCAGTTATACGCGAAAAACCAAAAATGATGTTTTTCGTTTTTTTCGAATGGAATTATTATTTCGGGGAATATCACAAAATGGAACAAAACAATGTTATTGTACTTGAAGTGTACTATGACGATGAAATAATAAATATTCGATAAAACGTTTCATGTCAACCATCAACTTTTTTTAAATGCGGTCCAATATTTTTCATTACAGATATTGATGAAGCAAAGAATTCACAATCCAATGATATATCACATTCGATATTTTTATACAGTTTCATTTGAAAAAACTACCATCATTAGTGGCAATAATTTTAAATTACAGTTCTTTCGTTACTAGTTTTGTGAATTGTTTCGATGTCTTCAAAATATAATTCAGGCAACCCAATAAATTCGACAGCTTTGTACTTTAAACAATGAAAATTATCTACCTGCCTAGGAACTTATGCGACTGTATTTCGAGTGGTTATGTACGCTATTGAATTGTGTACGGAGAGATTGGATGAATCCAACCTCACTCATAAGTCAATAAAAATATTCTCGAATAGTTAGGCGGCGTTGGAAGCTCCTGTCTCCCACAGAGCAACGTCTAAATTAGCAGAAAACTGCCTATCGAGGGATAGGAAGACTAAACAGACTGTCTCTGGTCTGGATTCCTGGCCGTACTGGCCTGGTAGGTAATGAATCTGCTGACTCTCTCGCAAAGGAGGTTGCTGCAAGCAGCTTCATCGGACCAGAACCTGTCATTCACATCGCTTTGGGCTTTGCTAAACAAACACCTAACACCTGGATGGCAAGAAGAGTTAAGAACTTCTGGCAGAATCTTTCAGGATTGGCTCACTCCAAGGCGTTTATTCACCTTTCGAAGCTTGATTCCAAACAGTTGTTGGACAACAGTAGGGATGAACTACGATGTCTAACAGGCCTTCTTATAGGTCACTGTCATTTGAATCATCACATCCAGAGTCTTGGACTGAGGGAAGACAGTGTGTGTCGCCTCTGTCTGGAAAATGATGTAACTGCAGAGCATATACTTTGTGCCTGCTCCGCTGGAGACCGAATCAATTTCTTTGAGTTCGGTAGATCCGTACTCCCACCATCTGACCTGAAAGACCACTCATCATACAAACTATTTGGCTTCGTTAAGAAGCTGGCCGAGTGTGAATAGGTGTGATCCACAATAAACCCTTATGGGTTGCGGTGGAGGGTCGATTGAACCCACTCACCTTAGACCTACCTACCTACCTACTAGTTTTGTGAATTGTTTCGATTTCTTCAAAATATAATTCAGACAATCCAATAATTTGACAGCTTTGTACTCTAAACAATGATAATTCGTAGTTTTCGTTTTGGAAATTGTTGTATTTTTCCTTTCAAGGCTCATTTCTCCCTAATCAATTACAATTGGTGATATTTTTATAATTCGCAATTCTGGAATTAACGAAAATATCGTTTTTTTGGCGAAAATTTTATTGTTGTATGATTTGGTATGATCAAATAGCATCACAATTCATTTACCATCTTAAACGCGTAGCCTTCACTTGGTTTCTATGGCAGGAAAAATGAAAGCGTTGTTGATATCTGAAAACTGTGAGGCATTTATGAACATATCAAAGATGTATTCAGATGATGAAAGTACTGAATTGCTGTTCATTTATGCAAAAATTTATTAAAAATCCTCTTTTGGCCAGGAATATGTTTGTTGAGCTATACCCGAATCGTCGAATTGGGAACATCCAAATGTTCAAATGATAAGAAAGAAATTTGAGGGACTATGGTGCATTTGACAGAAAGAAAACAAGAAAATGAAAGGTTACTGAAAGTGTGAGGAATCAAATAAATTTTATGGGTGAACAAATATTACCACATAAAAGTTTGTACAGTAAAAACATCTTTTTTAAATGTAGGATTGGCCAGTTACATATATGCAGTCAAGATTGTCCTTTACGAGAAATTGCCCACGAAATAGGGATTTCTGTAAAATCCATCAGAACTGTTTTGGAAAGCTACAGGATATGCAAAGTTCATCACCTCAATGAAACGTATCAAGGAAGGAGATTAAGATTTGCGAAGTGATTAAAACGTAGGAATAGGAAAGTTGGAAATATTTGTAAAAAAGTAATATGGACGGAGGAATCAAAATTCACCAACAATGGTTGATTTAACAGAAATATACAATATAGGTGGAATAATACAAATGAAGATTTATAAAGGAAACCAATTTCCAAGAAAGATTCGAAATAAATGTTCGATTGCGAATTGTGGGAACAAACATCCATGACCCTTTCTTTTCCGATGATCATTAGAATAGTGAAATGTATCTTCATTTCCTATTCAATGAATTCAATGACTAACTTAGATGAATTGTCACTGAATATCTGCCTTGAAATACAATATTTTCAACAGGACGGCGCTCCTCCCCATAATGCAGCAATAGTGAGGAAACATTTAGATGCAATATTTCCAAGAAAACAGATTGAAAACAATGGACCAATTAACTAGCCATTTCGATCCCCAGATCTTACTCTTTCAGATTTTTTTGTCTGGGGATACATGAAGGATAAAGGTTTTTCAACACCAAGTACAGATACCGACGGCCATCTCAAACTAAAAATTAGAGGTGCACGTATTAGTATCACACTCATTATGCTATAAAGTTGCCACAGAAATTTTCTGGACCGACATCTTATGTGCATACAACAAAGAGGTCGTCAATTCAGGTATTCAATCTAGATTGCTATGAAGCTTCGATTTTCCATATTGGTTTCATTTTCCCGAAAAGTTCATGATAAAATAAATTGTTTTCTGTTTGATTGCTGTCACTGATGGTGGAGGTTATTTCAAATAAAACGTTACAACAATATCAAATGTGATATACTCTTGAATTGTGAATTTATCGCTTTATCAGTATATGTGATAAAAAGTCAGGTCCGTATTTGAAAATAAAGAATGTTTATGGTGGCCATGTTCCTTTCGAAAAAAAAAGGAAAAACAGCATTTTTGGTTTTTCCCCTATAACTCAAGAATGGCGAAAGTTCCTGTGAATTTTCTTCGACCATTGTATTGTTCCCGATGATTGTTAACTTTTTACCATTTAATCGTCCTAATATCTGTTACGCTTTAGAATATAGCAATGTAACCACATGATAAGAAAAATGGCCTGTATATGAATCTATAAAGTGGCATGCTTGGTTTCGGGTTCAGTCTCATAAGAATCACTATACCAAAAAAATCCTTCTACGTTCTACGGTCAGATCGAACGTGGTTAGATTGCGTATTCGTACTATAGTTAAATTGCATACCGATTCGACTCTAATAGGATCCTCTCAAACAGATCACCAGTGGAATCTATTCAACAAATTTTGGATGATAGTCATCAGGAAATGTGTATTACTATAGTGGCTTTTTCCAATCTGATCTTGAATATTATGAAAACATAAAGAAAATGTTTGAATGGAAAGGGTTATATTTTTTAGGAGTGATTAATTTTTGGGAAAAAGAGTTTTTGGCTTTCTACTACCCCATCTTGAAATAAAAAAAGAAGGATCAGGAAATCTTTCGAAGAAAGGAAGAAATTTACTCTATAAATGGATGTTTAGATCATGCAAAGAAGTAAATTTCAGGCACAAACTGAAAGAAAGTCCTCCTGAAGAAGCTACTTTCAAATGAACATTGAATTATACGAGAGAACAAAATTCTTTCGAAACAAATACTTCTATATGAACACTGAAATTATGCAGAAGATACTTTTCTCTTCTCAGTTTGTATGTCAAACATTCGTTGTGGAATGAAAATCAGATAACATTCTACTTTAAATGAATGGTAACAGATTGCACTCACATAGAACACTGCCATCCTCACTGATAAACAACTATTTGATTTCATCCCAGCTGAGATCAAATCAAATAGGTGAATGAATGTCATTACGATGTCATCGATGACATAAGCAGATCAAGCTTATCCCGTGACATAAAAAATCGTAATTCATGAATGGAGAGTGTGTATTTTCTTGATGTTATCCAATTTGGTACTGATGAGCCTTAGGGCAGGAGTCTTAAGGCAAAACACGTGTTTACCAGGGAGGATGGCAATTCTATGTGAGTACAATTTGTTACCATTCATTTAAAGTAGAACTCATGTGAAAGATA
>WOGN01009296.1:0-10296 GCA_015342105.1 Leptinotarsa texana | reverse complement strand
CTATCAATTGGATGCCTTCCAAAGGTGCATCCCAGTACCATTGTAATGGTTTTTGTAATGGGTTCTCATTTCCTCTTCCGGTACTCCTGGTATTTTTATGTTGTTCATACGTAAATATTGCTAAATTTTATTGATTTCTTTAGCCAAATTAGTAAAGTTCAGTGTGTTATTGTCAATCTACTGTTTAGCGTGTTTAACGAATACAATATCCTCCCCAAATTCCTGCATTTTCTTAGCAAAATCATCTTTTTTGTCGCCATAAAATTGTACAGACCGAATTATATCGGAATGAGAATTCTTCAGAGCTGTGATGTCATTCTCAATATTGCTCAATTTTTTCAGAATATTCTGTAGAGTGGTAGAATCACATGCATCCGAGTCCAACTTCTTGGGGCACACTGTAAAATACCAAACCATAGCTGGTAGGGCCATCGTTCTCTCCAAATCAGCTGGTAATTGAAACACTTCAAATGATGAGTTTTTCGCATCCTAGGCAAGAAATCTTGGGTTTATTTCTACCTAACTTTGTGATAGCGATATCGCAAACTGGGCAAATATCAGACATTTTTTGTGCTCGGACTTTTTCGACTGTTTATTTTACACTAGAATGTCAATTGAATCCGTTTAATGACGAATTTTGAAGTTTTTGCGCTGTACTGTTAAAATTTCTCCATGTAAATTGATTCACTACATGGAAAACACTTATTTGAGCCACAAACTTGAAAACTGAATTGAAATCTAACGTTTCAACCACTTTTAATCGGGGGTAAACAGGAGCACGATGTGAACGTGACTAGCTTCACCCATTTGCATGTTGTACTAATTAACGGGAAAGGACGCTGTAATGGGGACTAATACACATATAACATGTCTGTTATTTACTTATACTGTTAATGGAAACAACTGATACATGGAAGAATATATTGTAGGTGTAGGTATAGGTATAAGTAGGAAAATTTAATGAAAACGATAATTCTAGACGGATAAACTACATTCAAATTATTCGTTAGCACATCATTTCCATTCTACTTTTTCCTGGTTGGTGTTACAGATCACAACGAATATTTCTTTGACGTTGTGAGTTACTAAAATATACGATAAGAAATAAGAGGTTTCAGAATTTATATTCGTATTTATATTCATAAAGCATATATTCTAGGGAAGAGGGTTTCTTCAATTTGATTGCTTATTTACTGAATTTCATACCTGTTTTCACAAAAAGCTCATTCACGACATTTTGTATACTTCAACTGAACTAACAGTTATCATACTTCTTAACTTTCTGGTCTGGTTTTGCATTTCATGTTTTTCTACTTGATTCAGTATTTTAGATTACTATTTCAAATCTCTACTTCTTCACTATACCATCTCTTTCATTTGATTTCATGTTCAGCTTATTCCCTGCAATAAATAATTCAATCTGATCTACTTCAGAAACCAGATTTAAGCCTATTGGTTATTTACGAATGAATGTTACCCTCTGCTATCAAAACTTCTGGCTAAAACATTAAAATATTTCAAACATCATTTCAAATATTTTGAAATGATGTTTCCATTTTCAGACTACACTATTTGCAAACTCCACCATTTTCAAGACGAACCTTCGCCAAAATTATGGATGTAGAAGTTCCTGGCGGATTCGTTATTTCAACGTAAGTACACGTAAATACATAACGAATTTCAAATTGATATGTTTCCTTCCAACATTGAAACTTCTTCCCAAACGCATACAGTAAAATGGCGCCTCTTTCAGTATTGCGTATTCTATGGAATTATTGCGTGAAAGTTGCAAAGGTGGAATTGTAGAAGAGGGCCAATAGAGGGTTGAGCTCTTCACAAATTTTTTTCAGTTGAATTTGTTTGCGGTGTTACTTGACAAATTATTTAAATGTTGTATAATAATTAGAGTTGATCTTGATCATTAATAGAAGTTGTTACTTTTTGAATGGATTTTTTCATTCAGAGTAACTTCAAGATTGCACCAAATTCAATAGATTAAAATGTGAATAGATCCATATTTTTCGAAATGTTCGAATGTAGGTTTCATTTTGAAATGGAATTGCACGTGTACACATTTGAATCGATTGAGCTTGGTTTACAAGATATATATTTTCAAGGTGTTTATAAAACAGCTATAAGTATAAATATAAATTCAACTTATCAGGTACACAAATACATATACACTTTCGAATATAAATATCAAATTATTATTAATTCCTTACAGGAGGAAGTAATACAAATCATGAAATTATGAAACAACAAAAATTAATTGGGGCTCCGGGGCGACTTCATTGATTCCAGTGGCGCTTTTGCTTTTTCAGCTGCAGGAAAATCCGAAAAAACCTGCAGCACCACATCATATATTGATTCAAGAGCATGGAGAAACTTTGCCTCAGTTATCTCAAAGCTGCGATTTGTTGCCATCCTTCTCATAAATGAGGACGTATGCTTGTCCACTAACAAGCGATTTTGATGAAATTGGTGATAGGGATGAATCGTTGTATTTGTGCCACGTGCCAGTATACGAGTGTCAGCAGTATGCTGTATAATGCCATCTGTAAGTAGTGCTACTGTGGTTTGGAAGTGCATATAGATTATAATATCAAGTAGCCACATTTTCTGCCGCAAAATTGTCCATATTCAATGGGCTGATTTAACACATTTTTTTAGTCCACAATTTGAAAGTTTATGTTTCAAGTAGTGCATCTGCAAAAAAATCTGTATTTTCACTCTTTATCTTCCCCCTCAAATTGATTGTTGAATGTGGCGTTCACCAAAACGGGGCGTGGTCAAGCTTGACGTCACATCAGTCGACTCGGCGACAAGGGAGTGCTGGCGGATAAGCGAAATACATGTGCTAAAGCCGTAGAAAGCAAGTTGTGTGTTGTTTACTGCAGTGTGTCAACCGCGTGAATATGAATAATGATAAAAAATGACGTTACAAGTATTGCATCGTTTCTAAATGCAAGAATTCTTCGATAACTGCCCCAGATAAAATTTTTATTTCTCTGTTAGGAAAGTTATGTGGAAGGCCGAATAATTAATAAAAAAATTATACTTCACTCTAAGCACTATTTTGAATTTTAGGTAGAAATAGACTTGAGAAAATTACATGTATATCAAAACTATGAAAGTGGGAAAAATTAAATTGAAACCAGGCATAATTCCGCATATTTGATTACCAGATTGAGAGACCGACGGCCCATGCATCTAAAGCTCCACCGTTTGTTCAAAAAAGGGAAAACCAAATTTTGTTGAATACTTGTAACGAAAATATCGCTGAAAATCATTTTGGATAAAGCAGGTACACATGAAAGTACCTTTGATGTTGGAAGTCAAGTTGATAAACAGGTTTTTTAAAAATCAAAAGCTAAACGGACCGTAAACATTATATACCACCAAAAAAGAAATCGTTCTGATGAAATACAAAATACAGAAAGTATTGGAGAAAACAACTACTAACTACTAAGTTCCCCGAGGACAGTAAGAGTTTGAGTACATCAGAAATGACTTCTGTTGATATATCATCAGATTCTACTTTGTCTAAAATATTAGTTGAAAACTGAAATTCGAAAAACAATATTGAGCGAAGATATATTTACGTCATAGAGAAATTATGTCTTGGAATCCCAAGGTACTCTTTATTTATTATACAACTTTTGTCTCAAAAAATGCCAGTTACCCAGAATTGATATACACATTACTTTGAAGAAAATTAAATCGAATTGATGACAAAAACTTAGTGAAGATATCCAAATTTTCGGATTCATGGAAAGTTTCTCAAAATTATAGAGTTTTCAAAATCAAAATTAGTTGTAAAGAATGGATAATTATTCCTACAGTTCTTGGCATAACCCCGATTCATTTAAGTTGGTTGGACAGGTTTGGAAAAATCAACTTATTGAAAATAATACAATGGTTCGTGGATCATTAGATGTGAACGTGAAGGAAGACTCACCATTTGAACGAACTCCCTAGGAAGGGTGACCTATAGAAACAAGTCCTAGGCAAATCCTAATTGGAACAGGCACAGGAGGTACTAGTGATACTGAACTGAATTTGTTGACCTCCATGTATACAGAGTTGATTACGATATTAGTGCAATTGGTGATATTGGTGCAGCTCTCTGTTGACAGCTTCGAATTGCACTTGGGCTGGAAGGTCTAGGTATAGTAGTCTCGTTTGTTCATAAATGTCCTGCCAGAAGAATTCCAGCGGATCAGAGGTCGACGGATTATCCACGTGGAGGTTGTTGGAATTAGAAAGAATATTTTTCGCGGGAGTTAAGGTTTTCCGGGATGCTTCTCATTCACCTCACTGGTGCGTGTTCTTTACTGGTGTCATGATACGAGTCTCCTCTCCAGTCATCGCAACAGGTTGTAGAACTGCCCTACTCCTTCATTAGCAGGCTAGTGAGGAGCTATATATCAGTGCCGCTGAAGATACATAATCCCTTAGGTTTTGGGTGGAAAAGACAGCAAGCTCCGAATGTGTTTCATACTACCAAGCATGCATTTTAGCCATGTACCTAATTTTCAATATAGTTTACAGAGCGTTATGTAAATAGATTTTTCGTCAAAATAAAATACTGACTGTTGCCTGTTTGTTCATTCTGAAAATATTGACGTATATCCATGAAAATTAAAGAAAACCAGAGCCGAAATCGAAAGTCCATAATTATCATAATCATATGCTCACCACCCAAAAACACCATCACGCAAAGTATAAAAAGTCTCCTATGTTTGCTGGTATCCGTCTCTTTAATATACTGCCATGCGACATGAAGACACTGCCGCCTCAAGTTTTTAAAGAACAAGTTCGAAGTGTTTCTATTAGAAAAAGGTTTCTACACAATAGATGTATTTATACTTGAAGTTAGTAAAGTAATATCACTGTCATTGTGACGTATATATCGTAACATGTTGTTTATTTATATATTTCTATTTTTTACTCATATTTTAATATGTATGTATATTTTTGTTTTACAATGTGTGTCACGTTATTATTTCATTCAAATGACATCTTTAAATATTACACGTTTATATTATAGCTGAGAAATATGACCTGTCCCATCTACATAATGTAGCACAAAAGACTAATAAATCTATCTTTCTATCTATCTACCCCTTTCAGAAGGGCTCGCAGCTCATTATTATTATAGTTCATTTAGTCGTTATAGAAATTTGTGAAAGCTGCTTATATTTCAATGTTCCCATCATTTTCATACATTGAGGAAGCAATGAGAAACGCAATGAATAATCTAGGAATTGAACTAGACTCAGATTTTTACCGATTTCTGCTTGGGAATCTGGTAAACAATGAGTTCGTAAACAATGAGTAAATTTTACAACAAACTGTGAGAACTGAATTGAATTATTAAAGTACTAATGTTGGTTCCTATAAGATTTTCACTCGAAGACGTTAACAGAACAGTAATATCTGATATTCATTCACATGTTTTCATACACATTATTATTAGGGCTTGTTGTTGAATTCCAGACATTTCAGAGGTATGAAAAAAGTGTTTCCAAAGGATGCCATGAGAAAGGTTTCCATCATACACTACCGTTCCTGAAGTTTTAACTGACCCTATATAGCGGTACACCCATCTCAGTCATCATGAGAGTTTTTCATCGATCTCATTCTACATTTATTTGAAGGAAGTTGTCAATGTTTCATGGTGAATTTCATTAGTTTGTATTCCATTGTCTGATATGATCTACTATGATTCGAAATTTATGAAAAAACAAGTGAAATTAGAATATATAGCTGAAAAGCAATAATACGAAATGAAAATACAATAGAACGAATAAAATAGAGAAGGTTGCAAACCAAGTTACTTCACGACGTTTCGATTGTTAGTATCCAGACTCGTCTTCAGATAATGACTTGGCTAATTCTTCTCATTCGACCGCTTTCACCTATCCCCTCGTCCCTCTCCTCGCTTCACCGTTTTAGCGGAAGATGACCATTTGGCGAGAGTTGACCGTTTTCCGCTTGATTACGGGTTTCCGTAAGTTGCATATTTCTACGCTAGTTTGAATGAATACGTCTTCGAACAACATCAGCGTCTTTGAATTTCCTTTTGAACCAGTGATCATCCTTGTGGATCTCAGCTTGGGACCACTTGTTACGTTGATGAGCCCAAAAATGCTCTGCTATTTCCGATTTGCTGGTTTCTCCTCCTTGCATGTTTTTCTTGTGTGAGGACTTTCAATGTCCTCTTAGTTTCACCGATAGAGGCCTGGTTTTCGTGAGGCCGTTACGGATGGTGTTTCCTTATCTGAAGCACGTTATGATGTTGTACGTCAACCCAATTCTTTTCGATAATTCTCTGATGTAGGAGTGTGCAAGCACTGGTTGTGACGGCTCTCCTTCCTTGTGAGGCTCTTGCTGTCTTCTAGTCGAAATCTGTTTACCATCACTTAAGAGTAACCATTCCATTGAAGATCTTTTTTGGTAATGCTTAGTTCTTTCTTGAAACCTTCCTTCGTATCACAGAGCCTGAAAGCACGATATACTAGAGTCTTTCGGTCAACCAAATGGCCTTCTTCTAACGGTGAAGCGGAGAGAGGGACGGAGGGATAGGAGAAAGCGCTCGAATGACCTATAAATAGTTATCTTCGATGGAATAGTCCAGTCATCACTCGCAGACAATTGTAGATATTAACAATCGAAACATCGTGAAGTTACTTGGTGTAGATATCCAAATTTCCGGATTCATTGAAATTTTCTCAAAAGATGTTCAATTTTTTCAAATTTCCCAATTATTTTTTTTTGCTTATTAACATTTCTATTGTTTTAATTTTTTTCACTGTGATCATTTTCATTTTGAATCTTGATTATTTTATTCGTTCTAATGTGTTTTCATTTCACGTTTTATTGCTTGATAGAATTGATATAACAGCTATTCATTCCCATTCTAGTTGTTCTTTCATAAGTTTTGAATCCTAGTTGAATCATATTAGACAATGGAAGTACGAACTGATGAAACCTAACTCTACTCTTTTGTTGAATAGAGTGTGACAAATGACTACAAACACAACCTTTTTCGTTCGTTCAGTATGTAAGACAAACGTTTCAAATGAAATACTTTGTCATAACTTTTCCAGGACAGGGATTGGATTTCCTTCGGGACCACCTCGGTTGTCATTTCACACTGAAAGCTAGTTTTTGATAAATGGGTGTCGAATCAGAAATGAAATCTTTTTTGTAGTTTATGGCAATAACATCGGATGAAATATTGTTGAACTATATTGTTACGGAGATAATTGTGAAAATGATTATATTATATTTTTGAACGGAAATCTCAATGTTTTTTGATGTGTAAAAAGAAAATTGACTGATTTTTCTATACTCCTTTCTATACTTCTAAGTGGATAATCCTTCCAGTCCTTCCTTTCATTTATTTACTCAGCAGCTCGGGGACACATACAGACAAGTCCAAAAATTGTATCCACTAACTTAAGACACAGTAAATTGATAGTGTTTATGGAGATTATTACAAATATACATAGAGTGATCCTGAATGACATTAAATGATATTGATAAAATAAGAAAAAATAAGCAAAAAAAATTACATGCAAGTATTCTACGTATAAATATAACTAACATGTATATACAAATATCTAAAAATTTTAATTTTTGAATTTTAACGAAACTGACGAGTTTCAATCATAAGGTGAGATTTTGTTTTTTTTTTGATATTAGTTCCTTATTTCCTAGCGTCCTAATTCCACATACCTACCAATACCCCAGGGAATCACTACAGAAAAATGATTTCAATAATAACAAAATTATTGAATTCGTTTCTTTCACTAATTTGTGTATGAAACAAAAACGTTTCCAGAAGGAAGGTTGCTTTCATGAACAACAGGAGGGCATGGCTGTGGGTAATTCCTTGTCCCCCTACCTTGCAAATCTGTTCATGAACAGATTCGAAATGAAAACCAAAGAGAAAGCAAAGTATTTTCCTAGGATATGGCTACGGTATGTGGATGATGTTTTTGAGATAATCGATAAGAAAAAATCGAATATTCAGAGCTTTGCTTCTTTTTTAAATAGTAAATTTCCATCAATAAAATTCACGAATGAGTTAGAAAATAAAAGACAACTTCCATTTTTTGACGTTTTGGTAATGAGGGCCAATATGGAGGGCAACAATACAATGTACTTAGAAAGAAAACAAGTTAGTGCAGGTATATTCTTGACAGTTCACATCACTGTGGACAACACAAGCGTGCTGGACTGAATTTTCTAAAGCATTATCTTTTTACTTTCCTTTTTGCACATGAGAGGTTCACAAAAGAAAAACGTACAATACAGGAAACAGCAGCCACTAACGTTTTCTCGAGGGTTACTGTAGATGATATGAGAAAGAAAAAGTTTAGGTTAAAAATAAACGAAATCCAAAAAACAAAGTCGAAGATTTGGAAAAGTCTAGAATTTGCCAAATTAAATATAAAGACTGCGATGCAAAATATTATGGACAGACAAGAAGATCTATCAAAATAACATATAAGGAACACACTTAAAATATGGAAGACCTGAAAAATCATTAGTCGCCCATCAAATTTTGCAACAAAACCATTCCACAGATTAGTTAGACAAGTTAACAACAGGCATCTGGATGTCTATGAGAGTGTAGAAATAAGTAAACATAGTATGGCTTGTTGAAATAATATTTCAATTATTAGATTTACCTGACTATTACATAAGGACACATTGTAAAATTAATTTAGGAATAATAGATAAGGCAATGTTCTGAAATTAATTTAAGACACTCAAGGCCCAGGTACCTATGGTATAAGTAAGGATAACACTGTAAGTATGTTTGGTTTGATATTCTCATGATGATGATCCCTTGATGATCGAAACACGTGTCGAGGTGTTGAAATAACGGTAAAAAACTCCAGTAATATTCATTACTACACCAAATGTTCCAAACAGTGTATCACATTATCCTTGATGAATTTGTTTGAATTATCATTTTTTCTATAAGCCACATCCAAGTCTTTCTCTTTCAAAGAACGATCAATGTTATTGGTTGGTTTATCAAAGTATATTAATATACTGTGACATTCATTAGGTATCGTTTTTTGGAGTAGGATAAACCTTTACAGCATGAAGTCGGTGATATCTACCTTGTAACCGCAGTTGACAGAAATTTTCACAGTTTTTCTGGCAGTGGCATATTCCATAGTCTGTGAGCATACTCTACTTTATGCTACTTTATGCTGATAGGGATGTGTCATTATAGTGGATAATTGGAAAACCATATCAATAGCTTGATAGTGTAAAATGAATTTACTGAAAACTTTTTCCCAACACCAGAACAAAAATTACGGTCTATCGACGTATCCCCAGGAGATCACTATGACTGAATTGTACCACTAAGTCAGAGTTTTTATATGCTAGTGGCCTAGCTACTACCTGTTAGTAGTACCTAACTACTAAATGTTATTGTTTCTATGCTGATCTAGCTGTTTTTTTGAATACCTCTAATTTGTTATGTAATTCCTCTATGTTAGTGACTTTTTTGTAATATTTACCTATATTTCTATTTTGAATCATCATGTATAATACCAAAAGACTGTTCGAAGTAGGACCTTTGCCGCTATTCATAGAACTCATTCCGCACTTTTTGATTTCCAAGCTTTCGAAGACATCCAGAAACCTGTTGTCATGAAGTGGTCAATTTCAAACATTTGTCACTAATTCTATGGTCATTATTAGTGACACTAGATTTCTCCGGTGAATACGAAACATGTTCCTTGTAGCGAGCTAATATATATTAGTCAAACCAAATGGTTTATATTAGCTCGCTACAAGGAATATGTTTCGCATTTTCGGTCTCATAGACCGGAGAATTTTAGTGTCGCTCAACATGCCATACCACATAATAAGTGAGAAATGTTCAAAATTGAGGAGACCGGTACATGACACTAGTTTTCTGTATGCCTTCGAAAGCTTGGAAATCGAAAAGTGCAAAATGAGTTCAATGAATAGTGACAAAGGTCCTATTTTGAATAGTCGTTTATTTGATCTTATAAGTAATAATTCCAAATAAAAAAAAATGATGAATATTGAAAATAATCACTAACATAGAGGAAACAGAGGAAGTTAGAGATATTAAAAAACAGGCAGTTTAGCTTGGAAACAATAACATGTAGTGGTTAGGTAACACTAACCGGTTCAGTTAGGTACTACTAACAGGTAGTTTTTTTTTCGGCGAGTGGAAAAATCTTCAAAAGACACCTGGTCGCCCTGTGACCAGATAGTGTCGGATTTTTACAG